>JAXCEX010000287.1:0-27405 GCA_038382965.1 Ceratocystis huliohia
CAAAGCATCAGCACTAGTGCTCTCGGCTTGCACAGAGGTCTAGCGGCACTAAAGCCAGGAGTAAAAGCCACCCTAGCGAATCAGTGCATTGAAGCCGTTAACTACGGCCCACTAAGGACTAACGGCTAACGGCTAACGGGCCATCAGACTCACTACAGCCACCGCGCTAGACTCACTGAAACAACTCCCCTTGTAGTCGAAGCTGTGTCTATTTTGTCTTTCCATTGCTCGTCACGAATATTTCCCTTTTCCAACTCTTAGATTAATCAATAATCAATCTAATTTTCCCCCACCTGAGCGAGTGTGAAGCACTGTTGATTTCGTCTTTTTTCTTCCTTTTTTCTCGTTTCTCGTTTCTTCTTCTTTTTATTCCTTTTTTACTCTTTCCTTCCGCTATTTTTCCCTTCTATTGTTTCCTTTTTTCCTCTTTTTTTTCCTCTTTTTCCTGCTCTATTTTCCTCACATCTCCCGTCTTCCTCTCTCCCCTCTTTCTTCTCCTCTTCACCCCTGCCTCCCTTGTTATTTTCTTTCTTTCTTCCATCTTCTTGTCGCAAAAAGGCCCGTTGCCAAACCGCTGCACGCTGCTGTCCTGGGCATTTGGCCTATCGTCTTCTGACTGCGTCTTTTGTCTCTTGCATCACAGCACGATGTACACAGCCTGAGATCTGCACCCACCACAAACAGAACAACTGCTGTTCATTGGCCGCCATCCCTTGTCTCGACTGGTTCGACAACACCTGCGAAAAAGAAAACATATCTCCTCCATCTTATCTCCCATCCTCTACCAAAACCCACCTCGACAACTGGCCCAGAATCACATCCCACCAATAAACTTCTCTCCGCCGCTTTCCTCTTGCTCACCTGCGGCAACAGAACACGCCAAAGCTAGCAACAGCAGCCCCAGCCCTATCTCTGGCTCCCTCTTTCTCGCCTTGCGTCCTGGCTGCCCTGTTTATACGATAATCTTTAGCTTAATCGATCTCCGTCCTCTCGCTGTCTCCCTCTTTTCTCTGCCACCCTCAAACACCATCTGCTAGCCCACTTCAACTCGAGGACTCGCCCCAATTACTACAAACAACATATCCGCCATCATAATCCCTCGGACGACCGACCGACCCACTCGCCATGGGCAACGTCAGCAGTCGTCTGGATACTCAGGCTGCTCTTTTCTTTAAAGACCAGAATCGACGTAGGTTGCCCCTCCGCGCCCCAGTGTCCTCGAGGCGCTGCTCCTTTCCCGCAGTATTGGGATCGCAAATCTTGCTTATGCAACACACCTCTTTCCTCTGAGTGCTGACACTGCCCGTAAAACAAATAGTGTTCATATCCTCAGTTAGCATCACAAGCCCTCGCAAACACTCCAATATACAGATATCGCCAAATTCCTTCCCTGCCTCCAGGTTCCTTGCTTCTCGCCCTACTGGTGATACAACCCCCATCGACTTTATCCAGGTAAGACAAGACAGGTCTTCGTTTTTGGCTCTGCCCCGGTCTTGTGCGGCTCATTCTAGATTCCTCCATCAACATGCCACTAACCTTCTGTCTCTCATGCCACAGGAAGGCGATGTCTCTTCAGCTTCCCCGGCGCAACCACCCTCTTTCCTGCTCAAACTCTCCAGCGATGAAGAGCTTGTGTTCAATTTTAAATTCACTATCCGGCGGTCTGACGATGGGGCATCTTCGCCGATCGATACTAATATCGCCGGTCTCACCTTTGTCCATGGCTCTAATCCCCGCGACGTCGAGAATACTCTCACCAGCGAATTCCACTCAAACCCCAATCTTCACAAAATGGACAACGTCACATTAATAGGCGACTATGGAACTAATGGAAGTCCGGCTGTGGCTTTTGAATGGACCTGGAAATGGCAACCTCCCAAGGCCATGGACGAGCGCCAAGCTGGCTGGAGAAATACTTGCAGTGTAAGACTTGCCTTGTCTCCCCCTGCCACCCATCACCCACTAGAAGAAGGGAAAAATACTGCCTGATTGGTGTTTTCGATATTATTCTGTCAGCCATGAAATAGCCCGCCCCCCTGCTAACTCCTGCTCATCCTAGTTTGTTGAGTACGACTCCCGTGCCCATCGCTTAGAAACATTGGCTAGCTTTTCTTTCTGGGTTGCAAGTAAGTACTGTCGTGTCGCACCTTGGTCCAGCCCGCATACAAATGCAGACGGTGCATGCGGCCAGGCGCCACTCTGTTGCTCATATTTGTTGTCCATTCTCATGTCTTCTCTGTCTTTGAGCTTCTCACGGAGACAGGCTTGGTCTCAGTCGAGTAAACACTAACAGATTTACCTATAGACGATTCCCAGCAATCTATTAGCCAACCAACATCCCCGATCCCTTTTTTCATGAGCGTGCCACCAAAGGTTCGGGTGGTGTCGGCACAAACAGTCGACTCAAGACTAAGCAGCAGCAACGATATCGATGAGCCTACTTCGCCAATGATCCCAAATCTCAATCCGACACCTTCTAGCTCAGTTACCACCATCTCGCCCCCACAATTTATCGGCACTCCGTCTCTTGCCACTCCTGTCAAGATCGATATAGTATGTCCTAAGCCCGATAGCGAACTAATAGCTACCGACGATGGGCCAGTCTTCAGAGCCACCATGAAATCTTTAGAGCAAAAGACAGGCAACATGCGAACGCAAATGAAGAAAGTTCTTAAAAAAGCCGAGAGTGCACACGCTTCTCAAACCGAGGCGAATATTGCTTTTGAATCATTCATTCAATCGCTCCATGAAGCGTCAAAGACAAACATGAACGCAGTGAAGCCAGCCATTGACAACTTCTTCGACAAGATCTCCCAGGAAATTCTCAAGTATGAAACGCAAAACATGGAAAACCTCAAGGAGATCGTTATTGAACCTATCACAAGGCTGTACACCTCGGACATTAAGCAGGCTGAATTCAAGAAACGGGACTTCGAAGACGAAAGCAAAGACTACTATGCTTATGTTTCCCGCTATCTCGGCCAACGGCAAGACTCTGTCAAATCGAAAAAGCTTGCAGAGAGCGATAACAAGTATCAGTCCAAGCGGAGGAACTTTGAGCTGAAGCGATTTGACTACTCAAGCTTTATGCAGGACCTGCATGGCGGTCGAAAGGACCAAGAAGTCCTTTCCCAGCTTACTCGTTTTGCCAAACTCCAGGCCGAGAGCTTTATAAACACGTCTAAACGAATTGAAAGTCTTATGCCTCATCTAGAAGCCTTGCGTCAAGAGGTTCAGCAGGCCGACAAGGAATACCATTTACAGAAGATAGAGCGCGAGGAGAAACGCCGCGTCCTTGAAACTAGAGGTCCTATTTCCGACACCGGAATCGCCTCCACTAACATAAATCCGCTGGGCTCTACAAACGGCCAATCAGCCTTGTCTGACTCGGAGCTTGGAAGGGCTGATAGTACTAGCTCGCAACTTCGCCCTATATTGGGGTCGGGATCTACAGTGGAATCCTCTGGTCTATCAAGTCCGGCAAACAACTCAAAGTTTAAAGGCATCCGTGATCTGGAGGATCGCAACCATATTATGCTAAACACCTCGTCGAGCCCCGGAGGCAGCTCGCAAAGAAAAGAGGGCTTGGTGTGGGCACTTAGCCGACCAAATGGTCATGTAGACCCTCGTGCAGCCCTGAAGCAGTCAAATTGGCACAAATTTTGGCTTGTTCTTGACCAGGGCAAGCTGCAGGAGTACAGCAACTGGAAAGAAAAGCTGGATTTGCACATGGAACCAATTGATTTGCGCACAGCCTCGGTCAGAGAAGCCCGTAATGCTGAGCGTCGCTTTTGCTTTGAAGTCATTACACCCAACCTGCGCCGTGTTTACCAAGCGACATCAGAAGAGGATATGAACAGTTGGATCGTATCCATCAACAACGCCCTCCAAAGTGCCATGGAAGGTCGCGGTGTGAGGGATATAAAGCCTAGCCCTGTGGTCGAGTCATCGTCCTTTAAACGAGATATTGGCAAGATCCTAACGGGCAAAACTGGGTCTCTTCATGGGCTACATAGCAACTACCAGGCCATTAGCAACTCAGCTGGCGTTCCAACCCGTAGAACCACGGTTGGAGCCCGCCCTAGCACAGCTAGGACAACCACATCCAGCTACGACGAGAACCCAGATCGCTTGCTTCAAATGCTGCGCGAAAATGACCAGGGAAATGCCTGGTGTGCTGATTGTGGCTCAGGCACCAAAGTTGAGTGGGTATCCATAAATTTGGCTATTATCCTATGCATTGAGTGTAGCGGCATTCATCGATCTTTGGGTACCCATATCAGCAAGGTGCGCTCCCTGACCCTTGACATCACGTCCTTCACGCCCGATATTATCGAGCTTCTGATGCAAGTGGGAAACCGCGTGGCCAATATGGTTTGGGAAGCACGTTTGGATACAGCGTTAAAATGCTCCCCTCAGGCAACGCGTGAGCAACGACTGAGGTTTATTACAGCCAAATACGTCAATCGCGAGTATGTGACTCCGATTTCGCCTACGCTGTCGCGTTATGCCACGGCCGATGAAACTCTTTTGGCTGCCGTTAAGAAGAATGACATTCAGCAGGTGATTTATGCCCTTGCTCTCAAGGCTAACCCCAATCTTGCTGATCGATCTCGCGGCACGCCTGTTGTAATCTTGGCCATGGCTGCCGCGAACCCGGCTTCGCCTGCGTCTACAGGCCTCACCAAGTCTGTAGCAACAGTGGCTGAGCCTGAAAAAGCTGCTACGTTTCCGGTAGCTGAAATGCTTTTCCAAAATGGGGCTTTAGTCCCCATGTCAGCACCGGCGTTCCCGCTAAGCCGCAGTGCCCAGACATATCTCGATTTAAAGAGGGGCCGTGCAAATCTGCTAACATCAACTAGCCCTGAAGCCGGTCAAACCCTCACTTCGAGCCCCAGCACTCTTGAGAGAATGCAGCGCGATAAGGAAGCTAGAGTGCAAAAACGCCTGAGTGCTGGAGGTCGGCTAGCCAAATCTCCCATACCTGAGAAGTAGAAGTCCCCAGATTGGGTTAATCGGCTTGGCAGACTACCGTCTCGATGTTTATGTCAATACCACGAAGGACAACAGCATCAACACGATCACACGAGTTTGGATATGGAACTGGATTTAGACTTGGGACTCTGCATGGATTTGACTCTGGATGTAGGCTCGAACTTGAATTCAAATGCGAGTGACCAGAGTCAAAGCCAAGGCCTTCGCCCATTCCAAAGTAATAATAGTGCCCAAGATCAACTTCCTCGACAGGAAAGCGATCAATGGAGCTTTCAATACAACCGGCTAGATGTTGTTTCTTATCAGGGCTCTGGTGCTCATCATCAACAACAGCCACAATCGCAGCAGATACAGAAACAGCAGCAACAACAACAAAACCACCGCCATCACGACCGAACACATCCACCACTTACACATGTGCGTCGTGCTAGCTCACAACACAGTTCGCCTGGACGTCCCCGGCCCCGACGAGCCTCGATTACGACATCGATTCTTCGTCCGCGGAGAAAGCGCTGCAGTGAACCAGACGTAGTCACTAGGTCATCCGTCTTGCAAAATCCCCTAATGCGGCACGATCCACGAGACCGCGAGGGCGACTCTGAACCAGAATTGGCGTCGTTTTCTGCGCATTCAATATCTGCGCCATCTTCACCCGCTCGGTCTCACCAGCACAAACAAAGCCAAGCGTCGCATGTACCACAGGCTCCACAACGGCCTCCACCACCACCACCTCTACAACAGCCACAGCTGCAGTCATATCAGCAAATCTTCCCTCACCCGCGTTTGGTTGTGCCTTCGCTATCGGAAAACGACTACACCGATCTACGCAACATGTTTTGTCGGCCGTCCCAGTCTCCGCCGCGGTCCCGGGAATTGTCACCGCTGCGCAAGTCGACGTCGTTACAACCGGGCTTGGTACGCGAGCAGATCTCGGAGTCAGAATAGCTTTCTGGCTCTTCTTAGTTGACTCTTGGTCATGGGCCCCGACCGGATATTTAGCTAGCCGTTGCTCCGTCGATGTCGATGTCTTCTTGTGCTCCTTCACAACCTGTCCCTGTATTCTTTTTTTTTTTCCCTCCTTTTTGTATCCACGGCCTGTCCTCCTCTCTCCCCTCTCCTCTTGCGTCGATCTTACCGGATATCTTCACCTCTTCCACCCGTCTGTTTATTTTATCCATCCACCTCTTTGCCATGAATTATCTCCGGCAGCATGTTTAATATCCATGTCTCTTTTTCTTTTTTTTTTTTTTTTTAGGTTCCTCTCTTCTTTTTTAACCGACTCCAAGGTCTTCAGACTTATAATAATAGTACTTAACGTTTTCTCTATAGCAGCCTGTTGCTTTCGTCGTTGCGACAATTTTTGTTCGTAAAAATGGATTTCCTATAATATTGACGACAACTACTTGTATCATCATGAGAGTCCAAAAAAAAAACCCACGTATAAGACGAGACCCTAACTATAGCTAATTAAACCAAGAAACCTTGTAAAATACACGCCCAAAGACAAAAAGAAAACAAAGCTTCCATAGAAATATACAGATATTGTCAACGACAGGCAACAGGTTGAAAGAAACCCGGTAAAGGCTCATGACTCTCGGTCGTTCCGCTATCGACGGCCCTCTCGAGCTCGGCGGTCATCTCCGTCGCGACGATATTCTCTGCGGTCATCTCCCCGTTCTCTTTCTCGCCGGCTTGCTCTAGCTCGGTCACGATCCGGGTCCCGTTCACGATCTCGGTCTCTTTCCCTATAGTGTTCCCTGTCTCTTTCCCTGTGTCGTTCGCGATGGCCATTTCTTCTCTCCCCATCCTGAGCTCGAGACTCTCTCTCTCTTTCTCTTTCTCTTTCTCGATCTCGTTGCCTATCGCGGTCTCTTGGGCGCTCCCGTTGGTGACTATCCGCAAAGTCGCGATCTCGAGCACGTATAGCTCCTGCAGTTGTTATGTCATGTGTCGCCTCTGTTGTAGACGAAAGATCGTCATCAAACAACACTGGATCGCCATAACCACCGATGGCCATAAAATCTTCTGGACGCCTGGGATCTGCAGGGCGCATTTCGCGACGGCGGGTTGTCGACGCTGGTGTGGAGCGCTGTTGGTGACTAGCATCGCCAGGATATCTCATCCCGGCGGCTATATCAGCAAGCATGGTCCGCTGTCGTGACACACCACGACGGACGCGGAGACCCCGGACGCCTTCAACAAGCCCGTTGGTGCTATCAGCAGGGTTTATGCCACCGGCCATCCAGGGATGTGCAAGGCATTCATCAATAGTAAGACGCTCTCCTGGATTTACTTGGAGCATGCTCTCAACAAGATCGCCTTCATCGCAATGACATGTTAGTCCTTTATTCCAGTGAAGACAAAGGATATAACTTACTGGCATTTTCGCTAATTGGGTCCCAATATGGGGAAGGGAATTCGTATCTCCCCTGAAGGATCTGATCTTGCATTGTGTATGGAAAGGCACGACTTGTGAGCTCATCAGAGAATGGGGGGAAGCCACATAAAGACACATAGAGAATCACGCCAAGTGACCATATATCTGCGGCTCTATTGTAGCCATGCTTTCTCTCCAGAACCTCGGGGGCAACATAAGCTGGTGTGCCACACAGCGTGGTGGTGAATGAATCTTCACCCACGATCTTGGCAAGCCCAAAGTCGGCAATCTTGACTAATCTCAAGTCCTCACTATGAAGAAGGATGTTCTCGGGCTTTAAATCGCGGTGAACGATGTCGCGATCATGCTGATGAAGCAGTTAGTGTGATATTGTATAGCGAGAAAAAAAGACAACAGTATCTTACCAAATACTTGACACCATCAAATACTTGTTTGAAAAGCCTTCGTGCTTCATCTTCTCTCAAGCGTCCTTTTTTAACGATGAATTCAAACAGTTCGCCGCCTGGTATGTATTCAAGTACAATGCGTATACCATCATGATCGTGGAAACTGTCTTTCATTTGCAAGACATTGGGGTGGTCGAGCGTCATTAGCATCCCGATTTCCTGGCGCAAGACGCTTCTGCGCTGGGGATCAGTATGGTCAACATTGAAAAGTTTAACCGCATATCTTTTACCGGTGCTCTTCTCAACACACAAGTTCACCTGGCCGTATTGACCAGACCCAAGAGAATGATACACTATGTATTGTGAATCGAAGATAGAAGTTTGAAATCCTGTAGGGTAATTGAAAATGAAAAAGGCCTGACGACACAAGTCGATCCTATCGTCATTTCTAAGGACTCTGCGATTGTTGCGTCCCACTATGCAGTCGTTGACAAAGGTTCCATTCATTGAGAGGTCTTCCAAGATGACGCTGCCATTGTTCCCTTGCTCCAGGAAGAGTATGCAGTGTCGATTGGACAGCGCGGGCTTGCTAATGCAAAGATCAGTCTCTTGTTGCCGACGGCCGATGATAAAGCGCCCCGGCGTAATTTTGTTTCTTGGCCTGTCAGTGATACCAAGTTGTCTTTGAGCAGAGGTTGGGCGTGGCATTTCACGCTGGAGGATAATACGCGAGTAAGAGCCGTTCCCATACACAGTCAAGTATCCCCACACGCCCTGTTCGCACTCTTCAACTTCATCTAGCTGCGAATTGACGCGAGCGATCGGCTGTGAGGGCGTCTGTGTGTCACCTGGCGAGGAGGGCATATGGACCTGGTCGCGGCTTTCGACACCACGGCCATATCTGACATTATCGATCGGCTGGTGGTCATTTCGAGAAATTGGAGGAGTCGCAGCATAATCTCCATAGGAATCGTCGTCTGCGAGCGATGCTAGATACCGTTCATCGTGCCCCGGAGAAACTTGTCGATTAGCCCTTCGGCCGTTCGCTGGACGGTTGCGCCTAATACCACTTGAAGCCTCGACGGAGGTAGCAGCAGTAGACAAGCTCGCTTGTGCAGCAAGTCGGCGAGAGCGGCGCCGTGCGCCAGAATCTGGGGACGTGTCGCGAGCCTGGGAGAGGCCTTGTCAGTGCACATGACTTTGGATGACGGGTTTCATAGCATTATGAAAGATAATTGGCTTACTCGTGGCATTGTTAGCTTAGTGAGAGTCGGTACAAGAAGACCCAACACAGAGATTATGGGCAATGGCAACGACAAGGTTGCATGTAGTAAAGAGAAAGAAGGAGAAAAAGAACAATAAAAAGGTAAAAAGGGTAGAAAAGGACCAGCCAAACTACCATCAATCTGCGCTAATGTCAGGTTCGCCCGCTTTTGCCTGGCCTTGCTTTTGTAAACGACAAGGGTCCTTATTGCACATTCATAAGAGGCGACAGGAGTAATTCAAGTCAACAAGCAACAACACAGAGCAAAAAGCGAGGAAGATGCCAACAGAAAAAAGACGAAAAAAGAGCGGATGGTGTACACATAGAGACAAGGACAAGGGCGCTTAAGAAAGAAAAAAGACGGAGATGGAGAGATTATAAAGAATCAGAGAGACAAGCGGCCAGACTGATATGCATGTACTGAGCATAATTATAAGAGGAAAGACCGCTTAACGCAAGATTGGAAAGCACCACGACGAATTGGAGATGGCTGCTGAGTGAGAGCTGGGCGCAGATTTCGTTTTCACGCATGTAACATGGCACACAGCAACAATTAGTAACTACTCTTTTTCGTTCCTTCCCCTCCATGTATCCTTCCTTCCCTTTCTTCTTATTTCTCGCATTAAAGAATCCAAACAGGGCAGACAGGCAACAGGCAGACGACAACAGAGGGAGTCAGAGGAGGGATTGATAAAGAGACAAAGGGACGAGAACAGGAGCGAAACATAGGCAGACAGCAGGATTCACCAATCACATTAGAAAGTGGGTCGGGAAGGAATCGCGGAACCGGGGCAAGAGCACCAGGTACTGGCTGAGATGGGGAAGCCAGCATTCGCGGTAATAAACACACAATGAGGCCATTGCTGTCTGCGTGATCGATCTTGCTTAGACACATATGTATGTCCTGTATGTAACAGTGCATATGCATCTATCACGTACATGTGCTTAAGCCTGACATGGCAACAATAAGGGCTCTGTACCTTTGTGTCCTTGCTTAGGCCTGAGTGATGAGGGATCTGCGAGAAGCGACCGACAAGGGAGCTCGTATACTTATTTATCTCGACCTGCATTGCTTCCATGTCGACTTTGGCCTCGATAACTCAACTCCGCTTCGCAGTTTTCTTCTCCCTAGCTTAGAGCATTGGTCCAAGCTCCTTGTTTCGCCAACAAACAGTCAGTACTGCTCACTTATATATACAATGCTATGCACGTAGTGCCCACTTACTTACTCAGCTTGGGCAAGTAGAGCCCCTCCCCAGCTCTAGCCAGGCCTCCAATACCCCCCAGTCAAGTTACGTCCAACTTGCAGCAAGCTGTAACTTGCGGCGCTGACCTTCAAATCTGCCAATAAGCCCAAGTTCGTATGACAGGGAAGACGGGAAACAGGGGAAGAGAGACAAGCCACGAGTGGGGTTTTTTGCTTGGGCATCTTTTGCTGCTTTAATCTCTTTTATGACATGCAACTGCGATGGGGATTGTGAAATTTCAACCAAGATGTTCAGTCTGTCACGTTGGGCAAATTTCAGCCAGAATGAGAATATGAGACTAATCTATCTTAGGCCAGAGCTTTGATGGGTAGCTACCAACAGCTCAGGAGCCCCATTCCGTTTTCTACTACACATACTACCACTTCAGGAAGGCACTGTCTGTTGTTTCTCAAACTTGAAGCAATTGGTGCACACAACCCTAAGCAGCCACACTTAGGGAAAACCCTTGACTTTTGGGTCAGCCGATGTTTAACCGGGGTCACCCTAAAACTCTGCTTAACCTTTATCCCCACAAAAACTGCCCCTCCATTTTCACAGAATTATAATATTTTTTCTTCTCACAAAGACGACGTTTTACCGACAAGACAACCGCTTCGCGAACCCAATTGAGATCCTGCATTTCGCTCTCTCCTCTCCTGACGACGACCCAAACTGTGGCTTTAGCTTGTCTGTCCTTCCTGCCTATTCCCTCTTTCCCTCTGGACGGCCGGTCTTGGACTTCATCCTCTCATCTTGAATCTACTCTCTATCTGTTTTCTTCTACTTTTCCCACCCTCTGTCGCAATCATGGCTGCCGTTGCTCAGGCCCAAAAGTCTTCCGAGGCTGCATCCCTTGTCTTTGTCGAGGGCTCCTTTGAGGAGCTCGCCTTGGAGATGGCCGACTTCCTCCGTATCGCCGATGAAGTCAAGCCTCTGGTGGAGACCAAGGCTACCGAGGAGGTTCTAGCCAAGCTGGTCAAGGCTTCGTCTTCGCTCACCTCTGTCCCTGAGAACAACTTCACTGCTGCGGCCAATCTGATGATCTACCTTGTTTTCCAGTCTGCCGATCCCAAGAAGCACCTTCCTGCTCTGTGCAGCTCATTCTCTAAGCCCGTTGCCAACTCTATCAACGGTGTCGGCCTGAGCCTAAACGCCCTGACCACCATCTTCAACCTACTCCCTTCGTCTAATCCCGTGCGCTTCCGTGTTCTGCTTGAGATCCTCAAGTACCTAAAGCAAGGTGGCATGTGGGAGAGCCTGCGCCCCTACCTCGAGTTCCTGCCCGCCTGGATCCAAGAATGGGGCTTGTCTAGAGACCAACAACGCCAAGTCTACGAGGAGACGGCCGAAGTCGCCAAGGAGGCCGGTCATGATGAGTATGTAGAGAGAAACATCACACCCTTATGTCAAGCAATAGCGTGTCGGCGCTTTTGCAAATTCCCCTTGTCCATTTTGCTCAAAACTAACCTTGGTTTCTTTTTCACTACAGAGAGAGCTTCCAGTACGTTCTCAAGGCTCTGCGTACCTTCAACCCCGACTCAACCGAAGACCTGTCCTCTGAGCCTGCCCAGCGGTTGGCTTTGGCCGCTGTTAAGACTGCCCTTCTGTCTAACACGCACTTCTTATTCCAAGAGCTACGTAGCATTCCTGCTGTGCAGGCCCTGAGTGACTCTCACCCCGCCTACGCTCAGCTGCTCGAGATTTTTGCTGAGCAGGATCTCGAGGATTACAACGATTTCAATGATGAGCATAATGGCTTCCTCGAGTCTGAGGGTCTTGATGCCAACGTCCTACACCGCAAGATGCGTCTGCTATCATTTGCTAGCCTGGCGGCCGCCACCCCTAACCGCGAGATCCCCTACGCTGCTATCGTCAAGGCGCTGCAAATCCCAGATGATGAGGTCGAGCTGTGGACCATTGATGCCATCCGCGTGGGTCTAGTCGAGGGCAAGCTGTCCCAGCAGAAGAGCGTATTCCTGGTGCACAAGGTCACTTTCAGAGTATTTAGCATCAGACAATGGCGCGAGCTGTCGACGCGCGTCGACCAGTGGAAGACTACGTTGCGTTCAGTGCTAGACAATTTGCTTCAGGCTCGCACCGACCTCAAGGTCCAACAAGAGCGCGAAGCCCAAGAGCTTGAGAACAAGCTGGCCGCTGCCGCCGCCAACAACGCCGATAACGAGAAGGGAAACAGCAAGGGTGGCCGTGGCGGCGACCGGAGACACAACAACACCAATAACAACAACCGTGATCACAAGCCCCGCGGTGGTCGTGACCATAAGCAGCCGAGGGAGCCTAAGGAGCGGAACGAGAACGACGACTAAAGCCGATGAAGTGTATAAAGAAGATGCAGAACAAACAGAATGAACTCACCAAAATGAACAAAACATGCCTGACAAAGAAAACTTCTGTTGTCTATTTTTTTTCCTTTTCTTTCATGATCAAAAAGAGCTTCTCGTTGTTTCTTTTCCTCAACATCTAAGCCTGATTTCCCTGTCTTCCTCTCCCCCTCCCCTTTACTCCTCACACTATTTTCATCCTCATTACCCTTTTTCTTATTCCTTTTTCTTGCTCGTTTTTTCTAACCTCTACACATTGTGGACATCGGCTTTTCTCTCCTTTTTTACATGTTGCTTCCCCTTTTTCTTAAAACGTGCCTTTATTGCTATCTTTGTGTCTAGTTTATTATGGAATCTGGTTTTGTCATTATATCTCTTGTTTGCTCCGTTCACCTAAAACTCTTCTGTCTTTTTTTTCGGTATTCTGAGTGTACTCATCCTATATTTTTTCTTCTCGAATTTGTACTTTGCTTGAACCTCACAGAGTCCACGGCAATTTGTGGAAGAGAACACTATCTTTTTTTGCTACGTAGTTGGGCTGAATATGAAGACTTTGATGTCGGTTAAGGGAGGGAAAGAATCTACATAAAGGAACCATTTACGGTGGCCGTTGTTACTTTGTGGGACGATGGAGAGCAAGATGCAACTATTGCGTTGGTGATAGAGTCCTCTGGGTCTATTCACGGCCTTTCATCTGTCACTTCTGCCTTTTGCTTCATTTGGTGCAGACTGTAATGTCTAAAAACATTTGCATTTAATGCTAGGTTAATCTTGCTGGCTAATGGGATCAAACTGCATGATTATGATGCGGTTAGAGGCAGTGTTTATCCCAAGTCTGTTTTGAGCTACTGCTGACTTCACAGGACGACACGATGGTGGCAGCCAAAGCACCCTACGCTGACCTTCCATTACCCAGACCTTATCGCTGCTGATGCTGTAGCTGTGAGAACCAGTATGAGGCAAAGAAGCTTGGTCAACTGAGAATCCAGATGCTGGCCTCTGTCCGTCAGATGCCGCCACTGACACCACATCGCTATGGCGATCTTGAATAGCCTGCGGAGACTCACTAGAAGTCGTATCCCAAATCCTCACTGTCTTGTCGTCTGATCTTGACCTCAGTTGATGCCCATCATCGGAGAACACTAATGATGTCACTGTGTCGCCGTGGCCTTTTATAACCGATAGGCAGGCGCCAGAATTCACATCCCAGATCTTGACTTTGTTGTCGTTTGACGCTGATGCTAGTCGCTGTCTATCATTCGAAAACGCCACTAATGTTGGCCAACTGTCATAGTCGTCAAGAGTCTGTAGACACACACCAGAAGACACATCCCAGATCTTGGCTGTGCTGTCATCTGATATTGATGCCAGTCGCTGTCCATCATTTGAGAAAACTACCGATACCACGCTGTCACGATGGCCCTTGAGAGTCTTCAAACACTCACCAGAAGACACATCCCAGATCTTGACTGTGTTGTCGTCTGATCCCGCTGCCAGCCGCAGTCCGTCATTTGAGAACACCAATGGCGTCTCTGGCTGCTCAAACGACTGAAGGTGCTGGCTACTAGGATCGTCCTTTAGAGTCTGTAGACATTCACCAGAAGTCGCATCCCAGATCTTGACCACCCAGTCAACAGACAATGATGCCAGTCGCTGTCCATCATTTGAGAATACCAATGATGTCACCGACCTATCATGACGATCAAGATACTGTAGACATGAATCAGAGGTCGTATCCCAGATCTTGATTGTGTTGTCCCAGGACCCTGAGGCCAGTCGCTCTCCATCCTCTGAAAAGACCACTGACGTCACGCAATTATTGTGGCCCCATAGGGTCTGCTGACACGCGCTAGAAGTCTCATCCCAGATCTTGATGGTCTTGTCGCTTGACCCTGATGCTAGTCGCCGTCCATCATGTGAGAATGCCACTGATGTCACTGGCTGCTGGTGGCCCTTAAGAGTCCGCCGACACTCACCGGAAGTTGCATCCCAGATCTTGACTGTCTTGTCTCTTGACCCTGATGCCAGCCACTGCCCGTCATTCGAAAACACCACCGATTCTACCCTGTCAGAATGGCCCTTGAAAGTTTGTAGGGAGGCACCAGAATCCGCATTCCGGATCTCGACTGTGTTGTCATCTGACTTTAAAGCCAGTTTCAATCCGTCATTTGAGAGCACTACTGGTGGACAATGACGGCGCTGAAGGGTCTGCAAATACGTACCAGAATCTATTTCCCAGATCTTGATTGTCTTGTCATAAGAACCTGACGCCAGTTGCTTCCCATCACTTGAGAAAACGAGTGATTCTACCCAGCCGGAGTGGCCCTCTAGAGTCTGGAGGCAGGCACCAGAGTTCGCATCCCAGATCTTGACTGTGTTGTCACCTGACCCTGATGCCAGCCGTTTTCCGTCATTTGAGAGCACTACTAATTCCACCGAGTCACGATGGCCTTCTAGAGTCCGTAGGCAGGGACCCCAGTTTTCTTCAACCCGTGGCTTCAGCTTAATCCAGTCCGGTTCTTCATGACGGTATTTTTGCCTAATCAAGCTGTTGGTAGGGCTGAATATGAGAGCGGCGACATAAACTTGTAGCGGGGCAATCTCAATAACTCCCCCATGATAGAAGAAGAACCGGTGAGCGTCTTTGACTATGTCTTGTAGGTCCTGCGGTGCTTTCTTCTGAGACATGTTGTTAAAATACTGGTTGACCGAATCTTCGCGCATTATTACGAAGTCACTTACTAAATAGCACCTCAGCTTTTCCATTGCGCCCCCTACTATGGATATGCTCCGTAGAAGGCTAAGTGCTTCTAACCATTGAAGGTAACTTTTGTTGAAGAAGGCCAAGATCTCATCACATTGGCCGACTATCTCGTTTTCTGACGATTTGCAGAGGTGATTAACCCAGAAAACGCAAGAGTATCCAAGACCATCCAATGGATTAGGCTTCGGGGGCAGGGCTTGGTCAATGAGACATCCGGGTGCTCGCAAGTTGTAAATATCTCGATTCAGTTTTGTCTGAAGGATGTTAAGTGATTGTGTAAAGACCTCCTGGTGTTGGTATGAAATTCCAGAAGGCAGGATATCGTCTTGAGCCTCCTTCAAAAGGTAATCCTTTGCTGACTGGTGCACAAAAGAAATCACGTTGTTATGAAGAGTCAAGAACGATCCGCATGAGGCGATGAGCTCATCCACCTCCTCTTTTGATAGGTCTTCAAGTCCCCTGACAAAGACATGCAGCTCTTCTAAAGTGATAGGTCGGTACGCAACCAGGACTTTAGCAAGGATATCTTTAAAACGCTGCGCATCGCTCGACTCAAATATATACTTTAGCATTCGCTTGTATAGTAGATCCAACCCAGCTGGAAATGACCGCAGTGTATCGAGGACATGCCACCTTCGACCTAGTGGTTTGGAAAGCTTTTGGCAAACCAAGGCCACCCAGAGGAAAGTACCATTCGAATTCTCCATTAAATAACTCAATATGTCCATCTTCGTGCTGTCGTCGTACTTCTTGTTCTGGACAATATGATCCACTTTCAACTTGATGTAAGACTCGACTGCTGCGGAGATAGATTCCTGGGTTATCTCAAGGTCTATCTTGACCTTTTGTTCTGCGTCATTCAGCATGTCCTCGATTCCCGACCAGTCGCGGCTTGACACAATCCATTTGGCAGGTGAAGGCTTGCTGATGAATTCAATCAGCTCTTCCTGTTGCGTGTCACACTCATCTAAGGCATCGACGATCAGGATAACATTTCTCAGACTTGGATCATTCAACATATTGGTCAGTATCTCGCGAAGGTCATGCCAAGCACTGCTGTTGCTGAAGAGCGTTTTCCCCGCCACGTCGTACTTCTTTCGCACATGCCTGATGAGCTGTGGATTGTGGTGTGCAAGGTCATAAATCAACCCTCGTAGCACAGAGGTGGCTGTGTTCAGTTTATCATTTGCAGCTTGACAAAAAAAGTAGGAGAGAGGGATTCGCCTAGGTATCAGTTCATCGATGATGCCACAGAGAAGCATTGTCTTGCCCTTGCCGGGGTGCCCCTTGATCCAAAGGATTCGGGATTCGTTTTCATTCAAGAACTGCTGGAAGTCCTCGCGTTTGACAATCCATTGGTAACATTCTTTCAGCAAACCGCCTTTTCTCCCTTCGATATCCTTCTTTTCTGTGCGGGGGTTGCATACATAGAGATGTGAAAGACATTCCTTGTCCTTGTCGCTGTGGTCGATTCTAGGCTGAGAAACACTACTCGTAGTCAAGGCTGTGACAAACTGGCCGAAAGCCGAACTGTTCTCCCGGCAATAGTTCATCGTGTGTGCCGAGATACTCGGGATATCGCTATACTCACGGTAGTCTGGAATTGTGGGTTCTTCAAGGCCAGTTTCAACATTGAATCTATAGTACCCTCCAGTGCTTCCATATTTCTGTTTGAGTTGCAAGTCGGTTCGCTTAGAGCTAGTGGCCATTTGTGAAAGTGCTTCAAGAACGTGACTGTTCGAATCCTTGATCTCAATGGCGTTACCGAGGCCTGTCCCGATGCTGAGAATTATCGTCTCTTTGCCTGGGAACTGCTTCTCGGCCTCCGTGATAAGGATCTCGCATGGGTTATTGTAGCCGTAGCTGGCATCGATGAATTCGATATTATCGCGGCCAAGTTTGATGGAGTCAAAGAAGGTAACGGCTGCAGATGTGGCTCTAGCTACTTCCCAAACTCTACATCCCTGAAATCTCTCAGATGTGTCATACGTTGTCAATAACGTAGGTAGTGTTTCAACGTTGGCTTTAGTAATCGCTAGGACGGCGCTAGATGAACACATCCCGATATTAGACAAAAGGCCTTGTAAAAGTATCCGTGTAGAACTTACGTTTTAGTGCCTCGTTCATCCACGAACAACATATCTTCATGTGGACGCGTGTCAGACTCATTTATAGAGCTGCCACTCTTTCGTTGCTCTAGGCGTTGTGTGTCATTGCAGTTAGTGCGAATCATTTGTTTGATAGCGATTTCCAACTTTTTAGTCAAGAGGGTGCTTGGAGGTCTTGTGGAGGATGTTGACCCTTGAACAAATGCTGTATTGGCAAGGCTTTTAAACGCTTTGATCGATTGACTGATGCTCATTCCTAGCCGGCCAAGCATTATGGCAATGATCCTACGCGAAATTTGTCAACAAAGCTTTTATAACATGCAAGTACAATCAGCAAAAGTCATACCCTCCAGTCCCTGTGCCGCCAATAAAGTCAAATCTGTCGCACGGTCTTGGTGCATCAGAAAGGCCCTCTGATTTCTGTATGTCTTCCATGATACGCTCAAGGATTAGCAAACTAGATAGTCCACGGACATCTCCACCATCTACAATAGTTAGCGATGTGACAGCATAGCAGATTGGCATTAGAATGGTATACCGAAACAGAGGATCTTCAAGAGTGGCCCGGTGGCCGGTGGCGCAGATAGGCTCATGGCGATTCAGTGTGAACGATAAGGCAAAAAAAATAGCCGGCCGGATATCAAGGTGAAGAAGGCGCACAAGCTCAAAGATACGAAGAACGACTCAATGTAGAGTATCAGCGTTGTTCGCTTTTTGGTTTCTAACTGAATAACTTGAGTGAGACAAGCAACAGAATGTCGGAGGAAATCAACCATCTTTGCAGGGAATGATGCCCAAGAGGACGATTTGTGCCCGGCTTATTGGCTACTTCGATGCTATGCACGGCGTCACACTTTTTCTTTGACAGTTGGCTAGATATCCAAGATTGATGCCCAACTATGTACCATTGTATTTTTTTCATGTGGTATAGTGTACTCCAGCTTTGCGACGCATCTGGCTTTATAGAGTACTTGGTTGGTTTTGCCTAATTGCAGTCATGTGTCAAAGGTAGGCGATGTTGTTAGCAGTTGTTGGTTAGCTAGCTGTCCAAGAGCCTCGTTTTACATGCTGCTACTTTTGATACTTCTCAGAATTCAGATCTCGTCACTGCTATGGCAATACACACGATGATCTAGGTCCTATTTCAGTCATTGATGCAGCGGGGACTGTTTTCGTGGCAGATACTAACAAATCTAGCAGCTAATATAATCTTGTCCCAACAGTGTCATGTAATCAGGGTTCGTGCTACATACCTGAACCCCACACTTGACCTGAGGTGAGGCTAGAATAACATGTCTCGAGCCTATATCGAGGGACGGTTTGAGCTTCTCTGAATTACATTCCTGTACATTTGTGTTTTCAATCCAAATGGCCGGCTACGTTACACAGATATCAGTCCATCGTCCCTTTGGTAGCACCAGTCACATCCAGGCAGACTCAGGACAACCTTCGGGACTATCGTTGGTAGAGTTCTAAGACTTGGGGACGGCTCACAATAGACTCGAAAATAGCAGTACTAATTCATCATAAGACGCAACAGGCTCAGGCCTGAGAGGATATTCATTGCTACTGCACTAGAATACCACACTGACCCCGCATCCCGTCTATATTCGGACTTGTGCTTTGCAAATCAGCCGGGCCTCAAAACCACACAAGGCTCAATGACTAGAGTTGCTTCCACAGTCGTCATTGTCCAAAACACTAAACAAGCCACCTCTCCTGTTCTCCTGCTTTGGCGCCAGAAGCAGAGCCAGTTACAGATTAGTGCGCAGAAAACCTAGGTGTCTTCCAACCTGGAGGGGTGGAGATCCTTACCTCCCTAGCAATATACGTTGTATCCAGATCAAGCCAGGCCGTTTTAGCGATGCCACCCACCGAACCCCCACAAACGACAAAAATGTAACCTGCAGACAGAACAAAGAAGCTATTGGTAGAGACAGAAGCAAAGAGGGACCGTCAGCTTTGTATAGACATAAAATAAGCGCCCTCAAAAGTACCCTTGGACAAAAAATAGCCAGCCTTTAGACTATCCCTATAGAAAGAGGTGCCGAGGAGCGCATATATGATACGCGGGGAGCAGAAAAGGCAAGGGCCCAAGCCATGAACATAGAGGCGTTAGTATTCAGGAGTACCCAGATTTCATGCTCTGCATCTGTCGCTACTATTAAACCTCGCTAGGGTGTAGAAGATAGCTAATCGTTTGAAGTGCAGACATATAATAACGTTATCAACAGATACAAATTCCTATATCCATACGCAAGTCTCTATCTCGTAGGTACGGAGTACTGTGAGCTCCTGAAGTGGTGCAATACCTATCAGCCCCCATATAATCAAGGAGTGAAGGTTTAGATATACCACGTCAAAGAACCCCTCTTGATATAGCCTAGTTTTCACAGCAACAAACAAGAGTATGTGGTAGCTGGGACAAAAAGGTAGAAGTTTCATTTGTTCATCTCTACAGATATCTGAGCTAGCTGCATGTCAAAGAGGCTCCTTGGAGAGCTGGAGGGGCCTGCTTGCAAGGTTCATCAAGCTATCTCAACATCCCTAGGCACCCACCCAACTGTTCTTTCTTACACCCTATACCTTGTTTCTCTATTTACCAACCCTTCTACATGTGAGGCGTGTCAACTTTTTTATGGGGTCCTCAGCCACACTAGTATCGAAGGCGTGTGTGGAGCGCCACGTAACACAATGAGACCGCCTGCTACCCGGAAACCAGTACATATCGTCTGTTTCATTCGCCATCTCTAGAACCCCCCAACACATTCAGCCCAAAATCCGGCAATTATTTTTTTTCAAAGTTGGCCGGAGGATACATAGGTAACCATATTTCGGACGCGGAGACATCTCAGGGACAACAATGTGATTGGCTAGGCGTCAGATGGCCAGTCCACCAATATATGAGTTCATTTGGACATGTCAAATCTGCGTGGTAAATCTAAAAAACACATATATTCGTCTATCCATTGCTGTTTTGTGGAACCCCGGATATATACCCCCTTGGTGAAAGGTCTTATTTTCAAAGGGGCCTGGATAATAGAAGATAAAGGAGCTCGCAACAGCAGACTCCCCTTGAATCCATGATCCATGTGCTTGTGTCACCATCTAAATACAAGACAACGCCTCTAGGCTCCAAGATGTATACACGCAGATGGGGATGTTTATAAACAGATAAGAGAGAATTAGATTGCTAAAACAACGGGACAAGACTCAGAGGACTAATAATTGTTGAGTCCCCCACTACCACTGCCAACTCCCACTTCATGCTCCTTCCCTAGACCTCCTTTCCAAGTGTCTATAGTGCCTCGTTCACAGGAGGCGGAGTATTGTAGCTTGAAGTCAGCCAGTATAATGTCACCCAGTATCATTAATATACAGCATCCAAGCTTTCCTAAGGGCCACGGCAGGCAGCCCCTCCCTGCCATCTCAATACTACCAGAAAAGCCCGCCCTACTAAACAAGCGCTGCCTCTCAAAGAGACCACCACGCATTCATCATCTAGTGCAGAAGCTGGCTCTCCGATAATTCAATCAGTGCATTTCGTATACTATGCCATAGTCGCTATCTGAAGCTTGGAAGCTTGGTGCTTGGGCTCACCCAAGATAGCTTACTTCGGAACTGTGAATAGATAGAGGAAAAAGCACTTCCGCAACGGCGTTCCAAGTGTCTTTAGTGTTATTTTTGATAGCTCATTGAAGTGTTTCCAGACCTTCCTTTGTAAAGATATATACCGAATATACTACTCTCCGGAGATCTCTATCCTTTTACGGTCTATTGCCTTTCATTTAGCCGACGATTTCCATGTATTATATCTCGACCCAATATACTGCATGTATGACTTGCTCATGTAGTTCTAGCTCTTAGCTTAGCTCTCAGCATCTCCATTTCCCCTCTGATAAACAGAGACCAACCTTAGTCCCAACTTTTGAGCCCTCCCCCTCTAGCACTACCGAGAGAAATCCAGGCGTGATTACAATATCAGCTAAACGCTTAGTTCCATGGCGCCCTACTTTTTCAAGAGCCCAAGCATGTTGGGGCTCAGGTTCAAGACGTCTCCAGAAACCTCTCAAAAACAATCACGACATCACCCCACAGATGATTTATTTTAACATCATAGTAGCCAGACAGGGGCGGCTTGAGCAGAAACTCTTGTTCGCTGGAGGCTAGCTACATACCACAAACTTCCGCCAGCACAAAATACTATCAAGTCCAAATAAAAACACCGGCAGTGACATCCTCACTACGTCAAAACAAGCTAGCCACCAAGCAATCAACTATATCATCCAACTGCGGATATTCGCCCTCCGCCAGCAGCTGCAGTGGGTTTGCAGCCTCGCCCGCATTGTGTGCATCCACTACGCCAAATACATTGCTTATTGTCCGTTGAGATTTCCTTCCCCCATAGCCCTTCTTTTTCTGACTCGCTCGCCACTCGAGCTCAGCCTGCTGACGGAGCTGGTTCATGTCGAGCCTCCTGCCATCCGTCTTGCTAATCTCCCCCGTGTCCTGCCACAGGTTACACCGATCACAGACCTTACACGGGGTTCCATCACCAGGCTCGCGAAAATGCTGGCAAAAATGCTGGTATCCGTTAGAGCTGATATCAGCACAGCAAACGTAGCATATGGTGAGGCCACATCGGCACGTCATCTTGTTGCAGCCACGCGCGAGTACAAATGCTGTGGCACAGCGAGGGCACTCTCGCTTGACGCTTCGTGTCAATGCCTCGTCGACATACATGCGCATTGAGCCATTAGCTTCGTCGCTAGAGCACAAGTGGCCATCAGCCCACGGAGCATGACAGCGCAGGCAGGTTGTGCGTGAGCAGTGCGGATCCCGACATTGGAAACGAAGGCTACGATTGCGGCAATGGTAGCGACGTATAGCACGGGTCCAGGCTGCATGTACATCAAGATCCTCAAGAATGGGCGGTCGTGTTGTGCTAGCTCGAGAAAATATGTCGCACAAGTGGCTGAGAAACGCGATGCTGACAAGAAATGGGATCCAGATAATACACAAGACGATACAGAAGCCTCTGCTAACAGTTTTGACTCTAATTCTCGGCGTTTGCTCTGACTCTGGCAAGTAAATGTCATCAACCTCCGCATAGTCGCAAAGCGGACACCTCAGCAGGCGCAAGTTTGTGGCAAGTAGTGCATGCTCAGCAAAGCGCCGATCAAACCGACGTAGCAAGTCTAAACATCCGTCCAAATCACGAAGTTGCCCCCTTATTTCCGCGCCAGAAATAACACCGTCGCAATCCTGTGAATCCACATCTGTTGCTGCGAGACATCTCAAAGAGCCCGTGGATAAATCAATGGTGCTCCTAAAGGCTAGGCCAAAAGTAGCCTCAGAAACAGCTTGCTTTATGCAAATTCTACACACAAAATGGCCTTGCCTTGAGCATAATGCAACAGCGTCATGTGTCACCGATGAAAAGCACGATTCACACTCTACTACAGCGCCCAGTCTAACAGCATCTTGGAATTCAGCCGCTCTAGACTCGGCGTCCTGTTGCATCTTCTGTGTGTACCTTTCATCCAGTATTGGTTGAACTAGAGCCTCAAACAACTCGGCGTCCAGCTCGGCGCTCCCCGTGCTTTCAATACATGGCTCAGCGCTATCGCCAACTCCAGGCCCAGTGCGGGCTTCCCAGCGCAAAAGAGGATCGTCAGGTAGTGTTGTACGATCCCGAATCAAATCGTAGAAGCGGTGCCCTCTCCAGTGCCTATTTGAGCGAGCTGCAAAGACTCGGCGAGCCTCAAGATAGCGCAGATTGCAGCCAGCGAGTGCGGCCATGACCTCAGGCTTTGTCACACCAGGAAACTCCTTGGTGGCCAGTCTTTTTACAGCTGCTCTATATTCCGGTGAGCGTTTCAGATGCACATCTGGAAGGGGCCGGCGGAGATATCCCAAGTTCCCTAGTCTCTTACGATCCACAGCATCGGCTTTATCGGTGTTTAGAGGCCATCGTATTTGCCACTGGTCTTCAGGCTCTCGAAAACGACCTTTTATAACTTCGTGCCTCCTGCGGATAAGCACGTCGGCAACTACTGCTAGCTTAGAGTAGCCCTCATCGCGATAGAGATGTAGCAGTTCCCGAAACACATCTACCTGGATATTTGGAAACATGACAACAAGACGCTCCAAGCATGTTTGCATATTCCGCATATTCAGGATCGGAGCCCGGAGCCGCGAGACTTGCGCCTTGTCAAAGATCAAGGACGAGGGCTGTTTTGCCTTTGGTTTTGCTTTGAGTTTCTTTGTTCGTCGAGAGCGGCCAGTGCAAATGTTATGCAATCGAGTCTTCCAGTTTTCCCTTTCTATGATTTCGGTAAAAGGGGCAGGCCAAATAGTGGTCAGAAACTCGACCTTCCCTTTCCAAATCTCAGGCGTGCCAGGCATCAATGATTCGCAGCTTCTAGATGTAAAAGCCTGCCACCAAGATACGAATGACCAGTATTTCGGGGGAAGGGGGGATCCCATATGTGTATCGAAATCTGGCTCTGTTATTTTTGGGTCCACCAGCCAGTTGAAAACCAATACTTTAAGAGACTGTAGGTCCACAGGGCCTTGATCATCCAAGTTACGGAGAGTGTCATATCTCGACACCCAGGCGAGAACATCGGTTTGAAGTGTATCAAGTTCATTCGCAAGCAGAGGCACTAGCGGAGCGCCAGCGTCTTGGTTGGTGTCATTTTCGTGGGCCATGGCTGGCTAACGATAAGAGAAAGAGAGCGTCCGCGTCGGGAAAGATGGTGTAAATTTGAAATTCATCAGAGAAGAATATGACATCAGTTTGGTCCCTCTACACCCGAGACCAGTCAATGAAAGGAATAATACAGCGACTATTGTATATTTGATGGCCCATCCTCGAGCCGGAGGCCAGGTCGTGTATGTATCACTAGCATAAGACAACAAAGGCAATAGTTGATGGAGCTTGTATAACAAAACGAAATCTCAAGGTTAAATAATGGCACTAGAGCTACCATGCAAAATCGACTGAGCCAGGACAAAAGAAAATCAGGCCTAGGCAAATGGTAGATAATCGGATCAAATTGCTGTTCTTGTGTATGCTTGTTCTCAATCACTCTTGTTTGTAGCTTACATAAGCTACGTGGTACAACATTTGGTGGAAAATGAGGATATGTTTTGCATGATATCACGTGACAGCGGCAAACCTAGACCTTCTGCTATGCCCACTGGGCTTTTCACAATCACACAAGACTCAAGATGGGTTTGAATAGATCACATCACATTCATAATATTTGGGCCTCATACTATGTAGCAGATTCCTGAGAAAAAAAAGAGGGACGAACAGCAACATTGTGTGAAAGAAAAAGGGGAAAAGTGAAGCTGGTAAATGTGTCGGGAAGAATGGGTATATGCAGGAAAGAAAATAAACTGTTGAGATCAACGTGGTGTCTGCGATATCAAGCCACCAGAAGGAATACACCAAGATGGCGAGCACATTATGTAAAATCCAGTCAAGACAATGAACAAGCGAAAAGACAGTTGAAGATTCAAGTTCAACGGACTGGGACCCATAGAACAGCACCGCCAAGAAATCAACGAAGACAGGGGATTGGAGAAAAGAAGTAAATAGGACAATAAAAGGGGAGGAAGAGAAGAGACGAAGAATCGAAGATAGATGTAGTCAACGAGGCTGGTTTGACTGGCTTCCCCACCAAGTCTCCTCGCGAGGAACAAGGGAGCAACACCGAGAGCCGCCAACGAGTATTGACTCTGAACGCCCAACACCATGAATAGATAAGGACAACACGTAATAAAAAAGGATATGTATTAGGAGTCAATCCCAACATCTATTCAAAGCAAAGACAAAGTTCAAGTCATAGCAGATTATGGCGACTGATAATATGGCGCGCTATATTCTTTTTCCAAAATCTTGCTCCAATTGGACGTCTAGAAGAAGGCGGCAAAAGCACCAGCAACCAGGGCCAGGGCAGCAATAGGAGCAGCCGTGGCACCAGAGCTGGTGACAGTCGAGCCGGTAGGCTGGGCAGGACCTCTGAGAGTGCCAGAGGCAACACCAGGGACCTTGCCACCATAGGTGGGCACAGCGGTCGCAGTGTAGGCGGCAGTGCGGTTTGCTGAGTAAACGGGGAAGCCAGAGCTAGCAGAAGCAGTGTAGAGTCCAGTAGACAGAGGAATGCTAGTGGTGGTAGTGTTGGCAGTCGTGTAGACAGCAGTGTTCAGTCTGATGGAAGAAGTGGTTGACTTGGTGGTAGAGGTAGTAGTAGTAGTCTTGGTTGTGGTGGTGGTGGTAGAGACAGGAGGGTCAGCAGCGAGAGCACCAGGGTACAGGTTGTTCTTGGAGGCGCAGTCGTCCAGAGTGCCGCCGTGAGCGCAGCAAATAGCAGCGGTTGTGTTGGCGATGTTGTGGGAGCAGAAGTAGTTGCTTTCACACGAGCCTAGAGGAAGCAATCGATAGTGTTAGTAAAAAGGTGTGCCATTTATGTCTGGACAAGTGTAACAGGGCAACTTACTGCCACCACCAGAGTACGCGCAGCAAGTCTCTCCGGCAGCTGGGTTGTAGCAATGGCTCTTCTTGTCGGAAGAAGAGCAGGTCTCGTAGCCGGCACCACAAGCCTCGGCGCAAGTAGTGCCCTTGCCGCAAGAGGTAACCTCAGGCTCATATCCGGAGCTGTCGCGACGAAGGACGCCCTCAGGGTAGGACATTCTGGTGAACTCGGTGGCCGAGACGGAAACAGAAGCCACAAGGGCCAGGAAGACGGTAGAAACACGCATGTTGACGAATTGGTCTGGGTAGAAAAGATAAACGAATCGCGTGAAGAGAAAAAGAGAGAAATAAAAACGGCAGAGAGGGTGTGGATGGTTGGTTGGGTCAGAAGAGTTTATTGCGCTTGGTAAAGAATGGACAGCAAAAAGAAATTGCTAAGGAAAGACAGAACAAAATGTCGTGGTGCGAAACAAAGGAAGAGAGAGGGAAAACACAAGAACTCGCTTCGTCGGAAAGCTAGAGATAATAAAGGAAGGGAGATCAAGAAGCCTAGCGGCACAATAGACAACATGTGAGCATGATAAAGAAGAATCAGGGCCGTCGGAAAATAGATGGACTTGGGAGAAAAAACCGACCAGGGGACATGGGGTACAGCAAACTTGGCAAGAGCAGCATAGCGCAGCGGTGGTGGTGATTAAGCGAAAGAGGCACAAGAGCGAAGCAAGGGCAAGGGCTGGACTTACAGGAGACAGGACAAGCACAACGATTGGGCTGGATTCGTTCTTTCCTCTAAGAGCCCACTAGGGTCTTGGCAAGATTTTCCTCCTTCTGTTCCTGGCTATCCACCCTTTTTTTCCTCAAGGGTTTAGAAAGAAAGTAGCAGTGGCAACAGTGTCGTAGTCGTAGCCGTAGCAGGTTGAAGAGCGCATTACAGTACAGCAGGCAGGCACCCAAATGAAAGCAGGGGCTGGGAGAGACTGGGGGCACTTGGAGGGCTGGCGCATGGACCAGGTCAGGAAGGAAGCGCTGTTATGTGGATATGAGCCAGGGGATGCAAAGAGAAAGCAAAAGAAGGGAAAGAGTACGTTTGCACAGAGACAGAAAGAAAGAGGGCAAGACAAAGAAAGAAAGAAAGAGCCAAAAAGACGCGACTCATGCTGTGCTGTTCTGCGGTCCGTGCCCCGGCCAACTGCTGTATCAGAAGCATCCGCCCCATATCGCTGACCCCGTTGTTTAAGACGACTAGGGTTTTTCTTCTGCCTCTCTTGTGTCTCTGTCTGTGTCTTTGTCTTTGTCTTCATCTTCTTTATCGCCTTGGGTCATCGTGAACCGTGAATCAAGATCATCAAATCAGCAGCTACCTCTTGCCACCTTATAAACTACCTCTTACTTTCAAATATATATATCAAAGCAACCACA
>JAXCEX010000288.1:0-27388 GCA_038382965.1 Ceratocystis huliohia
TTTCCTTTGGTATGGAGGGTGCGAGACATATTCACCTTGGACTCCCCAGGATGCGTGCATAGCATGGGAGACGGCAAATATGACGATGGCATAAATGCATAGACACAAAGCGAAGAGAGAACACGCCGTTTTCTCGTTTTTCTCCTACCATGATCGCGGACGCCGTAAGAATGACGCACGGCATGAAAAAAAGAAGATCAAGAGAATAAGCAGAGCAGGACAGGGCGATATAGCAGGGCAGAGCAACATACGGCCAGGCCAGACCAGACCGCTTATTTCCCTTGTTCTTATTGCTCGTTTTGTCTTTTTTGTGCATCACCACTCCGTCATGAGCAGTTAATGTTTATTATTGCCCTTTTTCCTTCTTTGTCCCTTCATGGCTTGTCTTTGCACAGCTACGAAATGAACAAAAGGAGCGAAGGGCATCTTCTGTACTATGCATGGCTTGGTAGTGTATGGACAGACATAAGTACTTGGACTTGCTATAAGAATCCGAGCATTATTCCAGAGCTTTTGAAACGATGGGACAACAAGAGGAAGAACAAGGGCAACACCGTGTGTATTTTCACGCTGGGCTCAGCCATTCCAAGGTCTAGGTCAGGGTGTTTCCTTGTCCATGGGTGCTGATGGACATGGACTGCCAAGAGAATACTATGTCACTTTTTTGTAACAAAGCAGGGGAATTATTTTTTGTCCTTCCTAGGATTGTTATTAACAATCATGAGATGAGTAGTTTTTTTCTTTCTTTTTTCTCGCTTTTTCCTTTTCTTTACATGTGAGTTTCCCGTCTAGGCCCCAGGACAGGCTTGGGCAGGCCAAGAATAGCCCGGACCAAGGTTGGATCTTTGCTCGACCTATCCGCAAGAACAGACTGAGGAAAAGAAGACACGAAGTTCAGACCAAGATATCCTCGCGTTGAAACAGAGCCGAGAATCAGAGGAAAGGAAGGGAAAGGAAAGAAAAGCACGCTTGGAGCTAGGTAGACAGCTAGCCGCCCTTGGCCTGGACTTCGACTTCAACTTTGACTCCAACGTCTCCCCCGCTTGTTTGATCAGCAAGAAAGCGTAGAAAATAAGTAGGAATTGAGCGCCAACACAAAAGTAGGGGTAATAGGAGAGAGGGTCGCGGGCGCTGCTGGCCATATCACGAGTTGAAGAGGAGCAGGTCCTTTCTTGCTTTCAATCAGAGACGTCGTTGCTGAGTTTGTCACCGTCAGAACTCTTATTCATCGCTTAGCTTAAACCCTTACCCAGGCGCTGCGGAGCGCCTGTCTGGCTGTCGGGCGACTCTGTGATTGGCCGTCCGCAATGCAGCAGCAGGTCCTTTTCCTCTTTGCCTTTGGCTCTCGCCATGCTGTGCGTTAGTGAATGGTCGTAACCCTAAGCTGCTCTGAAACAATGCAGCTCAAGCCCATGACAGGCTCCTTTGACATCAGGACAGCATCATCGGCTTGCCCCTCTAGCCCATCAAGTCCTTTTGGCTTTGCAATGGTCCGCCCTCGACAGGCTAATCTCCTTTCCCCCATTCCTTTTTTTCTGCATCCATGAGACGCTACATGTCTGCCTCCCCTCAGAGCCAGGTTGTGCATCTCCCTTCCAAGCCAGGCCAGACAGCAAGATTGGGGTTGGGGCTGGGCTTAGGATGGTTGGGTCCCCGAAGACAGGAGTAGGCGTTATCCAATATTGGAGGCTCTAGTGCAGCCAGTGCAACGGGCCTGGGGTCTTTGGCATTTGCCAGCCAAGTTTGCTTCTCCTAGCTGGCCTATCTCCTCCTACTGGTCTCTGGCGTCGACTGAACTGCTTTGATAGTGGGAAAGTAGCCAGCCAATATATCGGCTAGCACATGCAAGTGCTGGCGGGAAGACGGAGGGAAGTTGCGGTCGTCCCTTTGTGGCGGAGATGAAGCGCTGAGAGAAGATGTGTATATAAGGAAGATGGACGGACGGAACACGGTGGTATTGGGGCGCTGTCCTCCACCACGACAACACACTGTGATCCGACTTTTTGTTTGTAATCTTCCTCTTTTCTTCCGTTGCTCTGTTATTCTTGCCTATATCTGCACTTTTTTGTACCTTTCTTGCCCTTTCTTACTTAATATTATTCTTCCCCCAACTCATAATATTCGCTCTGCCCGCAGTCGCAATCGACAGACAAGTCACAGCTCGACAGGAACCCTTGCTCTATATTATCGCGTGGTGAATTTTTGTAAGTTCTTTTTCTTAAACCCATCTCTCTCGTCTCGTCTCGTCTCGTCTGCCTTTTTGCCGAGCCAACCCACTGGTCCCCTGTAGTGCAGGGCCGGTGGCATCACGGGCTGTAACGAGGGACAAGACCCAAGAACCAAAGGCCTCTTCAAGAGCTTCCAGATGTAGACACGCCAGGACGAGAGCGACGAACAGGCAGATGGTGAAAATTAAAGCAAAAAAAAATAGCAGAAGATCTGTTCTTGTGCTAGCTTTATTCCTCTGATCTTCTTTTTCTTTCTTCTGACTTGTTTCACGTTGCTGCAGGTCACGCTGTGCAGTCAGTGCCAGTCTATTCGTTCGCGCATCTGTCCACCAGGTCTGGCGCTCTTTTATATTAAAGTCTTTTTTTCTATTCTTCGTTTTTTTTCTTCGGTTTTTTCTTCTTTTTCCCCCCCCTCCGTATCATTACCTTCCTTTCGTCTATCTCAGTCGTCGGCTATTGTTAGATTCTTATTTTCTTATTTTCTTATTTTCTTCTTTTCTTCTTTTCCTTTTTAGCCTTTTTATCTTTTATCTTTTATTTTTTAATTTCTCTCCTCGCCGCCCTGCATAGCTAGTCAAGGCTTGTCTTTTACTATTAGCAGAAATTGCAATCCCTGCCCTGAGCCAAATACAACGCCGCTCTTCCTCCTCATCCCAAAAAGCCCAGCGCCTCAAGCCCTTTGCTCCTCCATCGCTGGCTTCCTGTTGGTAGTCGACCGTCTCTCTCGCGATACCTCTTGCTTCCTATATTGCCGTTTCACGACATCCCTTGCCGACAACTGGAATTCTCGACTCTTCTACCGCCGTCAACTGGAATCCCCCCATATACAACGCCATTCATAATCCATAGCTCTAATATTTGCTTCAAGCTGCTATAATTTGGTACGTTACTTACATGAAGTCTTGCATCTCCCACCCACCCATGTCGTGCTGCAATATCCCTTCCCATGCTATCTGCTATACTCTATCTTTGTCAGCCTTGATCAAAGGGCTAGCCTGTCCTCTTCCCTTGTTTTCCTTCGCCGCTGGGCTAAAGTTGGTCATACGCCGCTGCCATTTTTGGTCAGCAGAGCGAGCGAGAGAGACCGCAAAAAGTAGAGCTGGGCCCTGTCTTGTTATGCTCCGGTCTTGGCCTATGCTTTCTTCTCTCCAGGGTCGCTCTAAGCGGAGTGCTGTGCCTTAACCCCCCCTCCCCCCCAGAGCCAGCTAAAAGTCTCACCTATAGAAGCCGGGTCGAAAACTTAGTGAGAGGTCCTTATCTGGCTCGGCTTGTCTGTCCTGGGGCTTTGGCCAGCACCTAAAATAGAGCAGCTAAAACGGCAGCGAATGAACAAGGCCCGGACTAGGGCTCGACGGAAGAAAAAAAGAAGGAGAGAAGAGAAGACCCTGGCCCCTGTTGCTTTCTCTCGACTGGTGTCAAGATCTCGCTCGCTGCCTTTGCCAATCTCAAAATTAGCTATGCACTCACTTGGTCTTCGATGGTGCGTCCCTCTGAAGGCCTAGCGAGGGCTTGGCTTGTTCGGGGCTAGAGAGCCGCTGAAAGCTTAGTGGCTCCGAGCCTGTCTGCTAGGGGCTCCCACGCCTGTAGACGGCCGACCGCCCCTCTGGACGGGAGCAATAACTCCCACCCAAGCTCCCTTTTTACCGCCTTGCTTTCTCTGGCCCATTCCTGGCTCTGTGGCCAGCCGTCGCACACGACAGGCAAGCAAGCCGGGCTAGCAAACAATGGGCTCAGTTTGAGCAAGATAATCATAGCCCGGCTTCTTTTTCCTCACGCGGTCAGAAGAGACCTGCCGCCACCCACCCACTTTCCAAATGACATGGTCCTGCAAGCGCCAAATGGCTACACTGCACACAGCCTGTTTTCCTGCCCTGCTACAGAACAGACTGCCACAGCTAGACTGGGCCCTACGCCTAGCGTCCTACAGCGCCACCCTCCTGGATGGCCCCTCCCAGAATCCATCCGTCCCACTGTAATCGCAGCCTTGCGGTCTGATCCCCCACTGAAACCCAAATCTCCTAATCCCTGTTCCAATCCCATTCCTATTCCTGTTGCTTGTTCCTTGTTCACCCTCGTCTCGTCTTGTCTCCTTCTTGTCCCCCATTCCCGAAGCGCATTCTTTGGGTCCTCATGAAGGCCGGGTTTTTATTTTTATTTCTTTTATTTTTATTTCCTCGTTTGTTTCTTTTTATTTCTGTCTTCATCGTCAAAATCTTTTTTGTTTATTTGCCTTCTTGTCCCCCTTCGTTTTCGACATTCTTATACCCTCTTCTCTTCCCCTCTTCTTTCTTCACCCATCCTCTCATCCCCATCACGCCTCTCTTTGCATTTCTCCTGTTCATTGTTGTTTATTTGCCTTATTTTATTTTATTTTCTTACTTTTCCGTCTCTGTTCTTTTCCCGTCCATTTCTGATCTGTCCGTTTGCTTCACCTTTATCTTGTTGCCTTGACTTTTCTGTTTTCATTTTCTCTAGCCTTCTTGTGTATCTTTTTACTTTACTCTTATATCCTGTGGCTTTTATTTCGTCATCGTCAATCTTTGTCTTCTTGACCTCGGCATCACAACCTCCCAGAAGAAACTCACCCCGGCTAACCCAGCTCAGTCTCTTTTGGCCAACTTCGCTGTACAGTCCCGTCCGTCGTCGCCTATTGTTCTTATATTGACCGCCACCTTTACCATCCCACACACACCACCCACCCGGTCTCGTTAAGCCCTGCCAACGCAATTTCTCAAGCATCAACAATGGCTGCCCAGACTCACAACATTGAAAGCATTGCCTCAGGTTGGCCTGACAGCAACTCTGGATTCCCCTCCAGACAGAACAGTGAGTGACGCAATCCCAACCGATTGGCTACCGCCATTCGACTGCCAATTCAAACCCTGCAATCCTCGTCCAACCAAAACCTGCTCTGCCCAAATGTCGACTTTCACATGCAGACACCCTCGTTGGCCGCCAGGCTCGCTTCTCATCTAAAGAAACGGCCTGCTTAGCCAGCTTTGCCAACTATTTGTGTTCCTGTGTCCGCTAACTTGTCCCTCTAATAATACAGCCTTCGGCTCTTCTGTCTCTGTCGATGCCTCCTACTGGCACCTCAATGGTGCCGGCAAGTCCTCGCCCACTCGCCCTCGTGCCTTTTTCGACGGCCAGAAGTCCGCCATCACTTCTAACCCCGCGACCCTGCTGCAGAAGTCGCACACTGGTTCTAGCAGCCACCACAACAACCGTGACGGCGCCGCCGCCGATTCTTCCAACATCCCTGGCAGCCGCTTTGGTGCTGTCGGCGCTGATGTCAGATCCTCTCGCCCTAGCAGTGTCAACCGTGATCTTGCTGGCCCTTCTGACTACCACATTCCGGGCCCCACCTCATCTTCGGCCCCGTTCAATGGCCGTAGTGGCCGCTCCGCCATGGCGGATATTGAGGCTCCCATGAGATCGCCTGAGAATGGCAACTACGTTGCTCACCCCGTTGCAGCTGCCACTGCCTGGACCAACCCCGACTTTGTCTCTGATCTGAGGAGACAGACGGAAACTGCCTCGAACGACGGTTACCCTCCGGTCACTACCGCCGATGCCAAGTTCATGAACACCCAGCGCGTCTTTGCTCCTTCGTCTACCAAGCCTTCCACCTCTACCCAGGCCTTTTCCATGGCCCCTCTGGCTAGCGCCTTGCCTGCTGCGTACAACAACCAGGCCTGGTCTTCCAGACCCTCTTCCACTTCCAACGAGTACACTGGTACCGCGCGCCCTACCGTCAACAACATTCTGCCTCAGCAAATCACCGCACAGCAGATGGTCCAGCAGCAGATCGCCTACCAGCTTGCTACTCAGCAGCTAGCGGCCCAGCAGATGCCCCAGCACATGATGCAGCCCATGTCACAGCAGCTCGGTGCCAACGTCATGATGTCTCCCGCCACGGCCATGTTCGGTAACGTAGAGTACCAACAGGCCCTCCAGCAGCAAGCTCTCAACGCCTCCAGCATGGGCTATGCTGCTCCCGACATGGTCAAGCTTCCCGGCATGTACAACATCATCAACCCCTCGGCACAGGCCTACAACGTTACAGGGCTAGGCATGTACGCTCAGTTCAACCCCCAGCTACAGGCCCTTAACAACGGCCTCTCCGTGCTGCCTTCTTTTGACCCTAGAGCTGCTACCAACAACGCTCAGGCCTCTGCTGCGCCGCTTGCATCCTTTGGATTTTCATCCAACGACAACAACAGTAACAACCGCACGTCGGTTAGCACTGTCCTCCAGGACTTCCAGCAGGCCAAGAATGGCGGCATGCAGATGGAGCTAAAGTCTATCTACGGCCATGTTGTTGAGTTCACTGGCGATCAGAACGGCTCTCGCTTTATTCAGGAGAAGTTGGCGCAAGCCAACAGTGAGGAGAAGGACCAGCTGTTCAAGGAGATTTATCCTAATGCCATTCCCATCATGCGGGATCTTTTCGGCAACTACGTGATTCAGAAGTTCTTTGACCACGGCAGCCAAGTGCAGAAGAAGATGCTCGCAGAGCTGATGCTCGGAAGAATTGTCGACTTGTCTCAGAACTCATATGCCTGCCGTGTCGTGCAAAAGGCTCTCGAACAGGTCCTCGCAGACCAGCGCCAGCTGTTCATTGACGAGATCGAGGAAAACGTCATGAAGCTTGTTATGGATGCCCATGGCAACCATGTTGTTCAGAGAGCCATCGAGGTCTGCCCCGCCCAACAAGTTCGCTTCCTCGTCAAGGCTTTCAACGGCCGCTTCTACCAGCTGGCTATTGACCAGTATGTGTGCCGTGTTGTTCAGCGCATGCTCGAAAGATTCACAGCCGAGGACAAGCGCGTCATCCTTGACGAGCTACTGACTTCCGCTGGCAAGCTCATTGTCAACCAGTACGGTAACTACGTGCTGCAACACGTCATGGTTTATGGCAATGCCCAGGACCGCCGCGAGATTGCCAAGGTAGTCTTGGCTCAGCTGCCTACACTGTCCAAGCACAAGTACGCTTCCAACGTTGTTGAGAACGTCATCAAGAACCAGGAAGAGGGAACTGATGCTCTGAGACGCGCGATCCTGGAAAAGGTTCGCTCATCTGTTGATGGCAGACCACTTCTGCCTATCCTGATGAAGGACAGCTTCGGCAACTATGTCATCCAGACACTTTTGATGAGCCTAGAGGGCGCTGAGCGGAGTTCATTTGCTGCTGAGATCAGTGAGCAGATCTCCAAGCTTGGCGCTAGCCTGGCTGCTAAGCAGCTACAGGCCCTGGAGAACAAGCTTAGCGCACTGAGAGCCTCTGAGAAGCTGGATCATGTCACTCCGGCCTCGACACCCGCCACTACGCCTGACCCTAGCTCGCCCAGTGAGCGCAAGGCGCCTGTGTCTTACACACAAGCTGTCATGAGCGGCATTGCTGCCAACTCTAGTGCCCGCAGAAACGCGTAAATCATAGAGTTGTTTTGCCATTCTCAACAAGCTCTCAGCATTTGGAAACAACCATTGACGGCCTGTTTGCCATGAACAAAAACAGGCCTGCCGTTGCTTTCCACAGCCTGTCTTTTCCCTTTTTCCTTTGCAATCTTAGATCTACTTTTGTCTGCCCTCCATCGCTATGGCTTCGCTTTCCTTTCACCAATGTACATTGTGTCTTTACAAACTCATCCGGTCGACAGCGCCGCGTGGTACTCCTTGTACTAATTCCTGTTCTTTTACTGCTGCCATACCCTCAATCCACAAAGCGCGACTGGATGTCCTCCCTGCTCTCATACCCACATCTTCGTCTCCGGATGTATACTATCAAGCAAGTCCCGGATTATATGTGGAGGGCTCTGGCTATGTCATGGTATATAACAAAAAATAAGCCAGGTAAAACTAAAATCGTGGACGGGCACTTCCGGCTCCATCGTCGATGATGAGGGTTTATTTTTTCCGATCTGTTTTGTTTTTGCCTTCATATTCGTTTTCTTGAGTTATTACATCGTCTTGATACGTCTCTATTGCTTTTTCATCATTTGTGTTTTCCTTTTCCTCATGCCCGCTATTGTCCCGGGTAATTTGTCTCCGTCTGTTTTTTTTTTTCCTTGTCTTCTCTTTTTAGAAAATCTCTGCCCGGTGGTAACGGAAACATCCGGGGATCCTTTTCAATGAACAGCGCTCAATGCCGTAATACATTACTTGATTTGTCATTTCTCTCTAGTATTCCTGTTTCTGCGTTTTGTGTTGTTCTTTCTTGTCACATGTAATATGTATAAGGTTTCTTGTAGGCTTCTTTTCCTTGAAATCTACTCCTCCTCTGGGCATGCTTACTTTCAAACGGTGCTATCGCTACGCAGTTGGTCTATCTACCGTCGTATTCTGCGGAAAATGTGCAATTTCCGCTCGCGTAACCAAGTGTATAGTGTCCTTTATGTTTCCCTACGTTTATTCTCTATGCTTATCCCTCCTTGTAGTCATACTGCGGCGGCCGTCCCCGTTGATGGCGGCACATGACCCTGCATTAAATCCGGCGGCAGTGCAGCAGCCTCAAGGGCACGCTTCTGGCGTTCGGCCTCGGCAACATCACGCTCCCGCTGTTTACGTGCAAGTGATGAATACCGTAGAAGCGAAAGCGTGATGGCCCCAATAAAGAAGATGCCAATGATGGCACGGCGAATCAGGATCCAGCGGATTGTCTCGATATCTGCTTTGACGTCGCTAGTCAACATGATGCTGATCTTATAGTTGAGTTGTTGGATCTGTGCGGGCAGGGTTAGTTGGTTTTCTTTTTCTTATAATACTACACTGCATGTGTTGAAAATGATGGAAGAAGGGGGATCGTCACATACTGCACTATCACGCGCCTTGTGTTCCTCACGCCTTAACATGCTCCGATCATCAACCATGCCCTTGACGGCATCATTCATAGCCGAAATCTCCTGGCCCAGACTCTGCGACAGGATATCCAGCTCATGCTGCAGATGTGTACGTTCCCTGCGCATCTGTTCATCGGCAACCCGACGGTTATTCTTGACCTCGTTGCTGAGCTCCGAGCAGGCGGCACGGAATAGATAAATTTCATTCTCGACGTCGCTTTTGCTGAGCAGTGCGTCCTGTGCCTCGGCGAGCCGCGTGCTGAGCTGGCTGCGAATAGCTTTCATCAACGTGATGGCTTGTGCCTCGGTGTAGTTGCCGGCCTGCAGCTTCTTCACGCATGCATAACTGTCAAAGTGGTGCACGTGGCGGTGCTGGGATTGCGTCTCAACGTTGTCGTTGGGGTGCACAATGAGCTGCATTTGGTCGTCAAGGATTGGTGAAGAACTACTGGTAGGGCCTCTAGGGTCTTGCATGTTAGAGCTAAAGTTGATATGGGACTTGAGAGGTGGTGCAGGCGGAGGGCTGCTAATCGGAATGAAGGATTGCTCTATCGGCGTCCCGGCCCCAGGGGGTATTCTTGAGCCATCAATCGGAGGCTCGGCGGCCCCGTTTGCACTAGACCCGATTGGTGGCGGGCCTAGGATCTCCGATATGAGTGTTGGTGTTGACTCGCTAGCTCTATCTACGGTCTCGACCTCGGCCTCATCGTCGAGATTCTCTTCCGGAATACTTTTGTCCGTCAGGAGCTGCTGTTGCGGCGGTTCTACGGCCTTTCCGTGCCTTGGAAACGAGGCATGAAACCTCTGTTGTACTCGGTTGCATTGGCAATAATGTGGAATGGCCTGGGCTCTCGACGGCAAAGCAAGATGGCGAGACTGTGCGGGAAAAGGCGCCGACTTTATAGACCTCAGAAAGTGGCCCCAGTATAGAGCAGATATGCGTGAGGACGGCATGGATGTGACCATAAAAAGGAGGCCTGGTCTATCTATGGGTTCTGTGATGCCACAAGCTTGAGGTGCCCTGGGATAACAAGACCAACAAGCACCCTACAGAGAAAATAGCCACGCAGATTCCACGAAAAGGCAAATTAAAGACTCTTTAGGCAAAGCAAATCGCAAAAATGGACCATGAGATTAGCAAGAATTTGGGAAAGGCGTCAATAGAGTGAGTTGTTTTTGTATGGAGCCGAAGGAAGACGCCGAAAGATCTGCTGCTGCAAAGCTAAAGCCGTTGCTTTCCCTGCCCAAGTCCCACGTTCTTCACAAGGAAAAGAGATGTCATACATATGCAGCAACACATGCAAATATATAGTACATATGTACATACAAGCATAGGCAGTTGTGATAATGTGAGCACGGCCCCAAATCGCTGCTCAAGCAGCAAAGTTCCAAGGGTTGGTTGTCTGGAGAGGAAGACAAGGCTTAGAGAGGGATCGTCTCTTGAGGAGCCTGGGTTTGTCGTTCTCAAGCATAATTTAAACCCTAATATGAGTGTCACGTGATGATAGCATAGCAACGACAACTATCATTACAATAGCGACGTCTTATCATGATTGCGCGCCACCTTCGACATTTCCCCTCCATTCAACTAAAACAAAGAACGACTAAACAATTAGATATCGAGAATTAGCACAAGTTTTTGCGCCTTATACAGCCTATCGCTAGATACAAGACTTGCGTTCGTGTGCTCATCATTACCCTAAACAATGGAAACCCAGCTATTAGACTCGCAGCCTGGGCTGACTGTCGTTTCTACACCGGCTTCAAACGGACCTTTAGATCAGATAGTCCCGTCTGACCCTACAGCTCCCCAACCAGATACCACTATGCCACAAGACCAAGGAGATATCCAACAACAACGGGGTCACAATGCGCAAAATCCATCTCCTAGAGAGCAGTTTTCCGATCAACCGCAGCAAGCACGAGAATTTGAGTCCGCACCAGCACCAAGCCAACCACAACCACAACTACAACCACAACCACAGCCGCAGCCGCAGCCACAGCCGCATACGCTCGCACAACAACCTACCCAGGATTCACCCTCCGCCTCGACAGCCGCCTCGCCTCCGCTACCGCCAAAACATCTTCCTGTGACACCAGGACCACGCGCCGCACGTCTGCAAGAGCTTTTTGCGACGTCTCTTAAACATACTCTCAACAAAATCAGCTGGGAAAACATGGCTGCTTGCTATCCAACAATCGCCGCAAACGCGCCAAATCTTCTGCGTGATGTCCGCAATACTATGGTTGCTCGTCTCCAGGAGCGCTGCCACAAGGAGTTTGACAAGATCATGGCTAGCCGCCAAGTCGTCCCGAAACTCAACGAACTAGAGAATCTAGTTAGCGAAGCAGCTTCCCGGCGAGTTATGGGCGATGAGGCAGGAGAGAGCGCTCAACCGCCAATACCGTAAGTTCGATTCAACCTTTGCCTTTCTGACTGCGTGCCCGCAGCATGCCCAATTCGCTCAAGCTTGGCTCAAATAAACTATAAGCTCTAACTAGCATTCAACCCTTGTTTGGAATTTCTTTGCAGACCCCATCAACTCCCCGCCGAAGCCATCGTCGCCGCACATATTTCACGGCCTCTTGCGGCTCAGCGATCACAGCTCAATGCACGTCTACAGAACAGCCAGGCATTGAACGAGCGCCTCTACGCCGAGATTGAGGCGCAGAGATCAGAGATCGAGGGGCTCCTGTCAGTGCTAGAGCGGGCGTTGGCTGATGTCGATGGGGCTAATTCTCTTCTCGCAGGCGTTGTGGATGAGATAGCCCGTGAGGCAAGAGATGTCGAGGTAGAGATTACAGGAGTATAGTAGAGATGAAAGAGGTGTGCATGCAATATTACTGGGCGTATAAAGTCAAAGGGAGAGAAGGCAGAGGTCCTTCACTTGTTCTCATATAATGGACACCCCCATCTGATTTTTTTATATAGCCTGTCGCATTTGGCAAGTGAATGTATGTATACATCCACGTCAATCAAAATGAAGAGTTGATTGTTCTTTGGGGGAAGCGGTTTAAGCGGCCATGGATGAGACTCCCTCATCTGACCGAAGGCATTCTTATGATGAACCATGATGATAGTATTATGTAAGATTTGCAATTATATGCGTGTATATACAACATAAATACAATCAATATACGCCCTGCGCCAGCACTACACCCTACAAGAAGGGATCAGAAAAACAAACAAACAAGGAAATGGCCATAAGATGTATATGAAGGTGACAGACAAAAAGGGAAAAGAGTGAAATCTGCCAAGCGATAAATGAAGACCACGAAGGGAAGCGAAAGAAAAATGGAAGCAATGTGAAAAGAAAGAATACCACGAGTCAGCAAAGGTGAACGTTAGTTGGGGGAATATAAGCAGAAATGCGAGACATGAAATCAGATTGACTGAAAAAAATTCGTAAGAGTAGCTAACGAGCAGGTGAGACTCGAAGCTTGCGTGTCGTCAAATAAAAAAAAAACTGGTTGCAAGTATCGGTATGGGGTCAGGAAGAGCGCCGGGTTTTAGAGCCACTGCAGCGCTAGAGATCGAGAGAGGAGAAAAGAAATCTCGGAAACCCCACTTGAAATAGGAGTGAATGACTAGAGATATACGAAGAGGCGGGACTAGAATATCACAAAGACTACCGCCGTCGCATGCTTTGAGTATGGATAATCTCCCATGGAGTTGGATCATCCTTATTGTATTGCGGGGGTAAAACTCTCGTCATTTGCCCTGTCTGCCAATCAACTTTCCATTGCGTGCCCTTGCTAATGACATAGGGAGACTTGCGGGGGCTCCGGAAAAGGAGTACAGAGTAACACATTTTTGCATAGATGAGATCGTGAGTGTCAGTCCAAGCGTGCTGAGGGGCCCATTTGCCGGAATCGTAGTTAATGGGATCTCTTATACTGATATTGTAAACGGTAGGTGGCGTTCTTTGAGGCCCGATGTTGGCAGAGATGGAAGGCGTTCGCGACGATACCACATTGGTGTTGGCTAGGACAGCGGCATCTGCATCATGCACATTCTCTGGTGCGTAGTTTTCTTGAAAATCCTGTTCCGAATCTTCCAAGATGAACCGGGACTCGGGATCGGTGGTCGGGTCAAATGATATGAGACTATTTAGGATGGTGTTGTCGTCTTGACCCGCTTGTAAAGATGAGGACAATATGGGTTGGTTTTCAGGGCAACTGTTATAGGCACCTCTTAACCATCGTATTCTTTGTGTTCTAGGAATGCTCTGGTCTCTGGGGAAGTCACGCTCTTCGATGGGTGCTGCAACATCGATAGCAGAAAAGAGGCCATCAAGCCATTTAATAAATGTTGAGAGCTCAATGCATGAGATAAGAAACTGATCGGTTTCTGCTCGGATACGAATGACGTATCGGCGTCTGTAGACGAGACTTTCGTTAGCAAGAGATGGAGTGAAATAGGCTGGCAGGAAATGGAGTATGTGTGTTGATAAGTAATGCATGTGTGGTCGAGATTCATTTGATTTAGATAATCTTGGCAGTGGTCAGGACAGGGAGGAGGATTTCGCTACTAAACTCAGCGTCCAGCTGTAGGGGTTTGAAATACATGCAGATGCCAAGCCTTGACTCGGTATTTGATTACATGCTTGGGTGTTGCGTCTTGAACCAGACAGAGCAGGGCACAAGTTGCGAGAAATCACCCTTTTTTTTCTTGGGGGGGAGGGGGGTTCTTCATGATGAGTAGAAGGTAGAGGGTGTGGGATGCCGATACGTACTTTTCGTAGTCAGCAGCAATACCAGCATCGGCATGCATCAAACTGTACTGGTGAAGCAGCTTGCCTCGTTTCATCCAAGGAGGGTTATCTGGCGAGATGCTGGGACCACACTTTTTCCCAAGGCCACGATCCTTCTTGGGTGCATAAATCGACAGAGCGGTTCCGACTAACGTGACGTAGACAGTCTGCCAATTGCGATACTCTGCTCGTTTGGTGGCATTTTCAATCTCCATCTTGCGCTCAAAAATGCCCTCGCATTCTACACTACACGTATATGATGGTGGCACATCGCAAGGCGGTTTGTTGTGTTGAGGTGAAGATGACATGGCTGCAGATTGGCAATGAGGCGGCCCTTTTTGAGAAAATAGCCGCTGTGAGTGGTGGGATTGATTGAAAGAGGAAGGCGATAATGACGGTAGCGATGGTGATTCTTTCTCTTGGCTGTAATGGAGCGGCGATTTTTGCTGGAGTTCTACCCTCTGCTTTGGTGGTGGTAGAGGGTATGGGGGAGGCTGTAAAGATCGTCGAATGGAAGTCATTATTCGATGGTACCGAAGGTCTTCGTCAATAGAGAGTCGCCGCCGGAGAGGCGACGACGATGAGCTTTCATATGCTAGAGCTCTAGATGGAAGAGGGATTGGTGTGGTAAGGGAGGGAGGGTTATCAGAGGGTAAGTGTGAGAAATGATCCATGGGAATAGGTAGCGGCATATATGTATAGTTATAGTCTTCCAAAGAGCGGGTAGGTGAATGTCTAGTGAGACACCTGTGGGCGTGCGTCTAGTACCTAGCTAGGCTGCTCCGTTCACTATGTTCACTATGTTCACTATGTTCACTATGTTCACTATATCCACTATACAGGCGAGCAACGGAGGCCGCAGAATAGTGGACAAACGGAAAAATGAGAGCAGGTCGTAGTAGCATATGGTATAGTGGGTGACGGCCAGGCTAGTGTCAGGCCTAGAAGCCATTGTAAGGCCTTTCGGCTATTCGCTCTTGAACTTTTAGAAGCCCAAATACAAAGATTCGTCGGAATTCAGATGCCTATGTGCTGTTGGATAGCAAGTGTTGCACTGTGATCGACGAAGGTTGTCTTGGGCAAGATTTTGTGAGCAAAAAGCGAGCTTCCTGTCAAGGCCTCATGGTCCCACAGTCGGCGAGAAACTGCGGCTGTGGCTGTGACTGTTAACGGAATTAAACGTTTGTGTGTAATGCAATATAATATAACAAATGCTAAGATGGCTAGATTTATTAGCCTTTTCTTGTAGATAGCAGAAAGGGAGGTAAGGGGGTTGTTGAGATGATGAGTAAGTGAGTGCTACAGGACGCGCAAGGTATGGAGATAGTTGCGTTGTTGTGGCCTGGTGAGGGCAAGTAAACGCCGAGGAGCAGAAACTCAGGGAGAATAATGATATGATGAGCGCTGTGGTGCGGGACTACCCTATCCACTAGGGATTGGGGCTTTTTTTTTTATCTTGCTAGGCCTAGCCTGTCGAACTTTTGTCTTTGCTACACAGAAAAAGGCAGCGTGAAGCGTGATCTTGCATTGAATCCTCACTCCTCCTAGTTCTCACACTTTAGTCAGTAAGAGCCAATTTGAAACGGAAGGATGGAAAGAGAATCGGAAGAAAACAAAGATGAAGCACAAGGATCGTCGTTTACAAAGGACGTTTGCAAAAGGGAAAAATAAAAATAACTCGATCTTATTGTGTTGTTGAAACACCCTTATTTCTTTTCTTTTTCTTCTTTTCAATATGCGGGCAATGCAATCAATATTAGACACAGGACGAACATGTTGCTTGTCGTTGTTGTTTAGTATGGGGCGGTATTTTGTTGTATGCAACAAGCATTAATGCTTAGGTTTAGGTTGTCGGTCCTTTCAAAAGTTCACTGGGAATAAATGTGCTTTGTTAATTAGTTAAGCGACTTGTTTCGGGCAGACAAAATGGCACAAAGGTTCTTCTGTAGAGGGTGGTAGGCTCTATTAAGAAAAGGCATAGCTTAATGAAGCAGCCGGTGAGCAGCACTTTTTCCTACCGAAAACGTAATGTATAAGTATCAGTGGAAAACGAAAAACAGACAAAAGAGGACCATTGCAAAAAGACCGCCGAACTCCGCGTACTTGGAAATAATCGTCTCCATAACTGACAAAGGTGCCTTGTTAAATACAGATGTGGAGACAACAGGCGAGATGGGAAGAGGGGCGTGTTCCTAGAGAAATGCTAAGAATAAAAACTTGAGAAGCAAAAGGTGAGGTAAAGAGGGAAAAGGGAAAGGGAAGGGCAACTAAGACCCTATCCAGGCTAAGTCAAGGAGAGGGTCACAAAAGTGCCCCTGGGGGAAATCATACCGAAAAGCACCATGTCTTTGCGTGGATGGACTCAGACAAGCTCTAGGTCAGACAAATCAGATGGGTAATACCCTATTAGCAGAGCGATGGCCGCTGGAGAAGAGAAGTAGGCTCTTTGTTGTCCTGCCTGCGGACTAGAAGTAATAGGTAATGCATTAGCAAAGAGAGCAAGAAAGTTAGCGGGAGTTATTTCTAGCCTCTGAACACACCTACTTGCCCATCGACTTCAGGCTCTTTTTCCTTCTCCTTTGCCGTGGCTTTCCACAGTTTCAGATGCATTTCGGCGGCCGCGATTGATTGAGTTTAGCCCATTTGCAACGGACTCCTCGGGGGCGTCTTTATCGGGTCGATCAGGAAAGCCCGGACCTGGCTTAGCCAAAGGTTCTTTTGAAGGGGCCACAATATTATGTATCATCGAAAGGGAAGAACAAAAGAACATGCCAAGTCCAGTATGGAAAAATAGAAGCAAGGGTCAATATCGATGACGGGCTTTATTTGGGCCTGTTTTCTCTCGTGTTTTGAAAACTGAGCATTGTTTTTCAAGATCTGGGATGTTCGTTGTTTTGGTGATGGCCACAAAGACAGTTTGGAGATTTTGACTGAAAAATTTTCACTCTGCTTCATTTCAAGGTAATTGCTGTAACTGGAGCAAACATCGAGGCTTTTATTTAATTTTTTTCTTTTTTTAAAAAAAATCTTTATTGGATAACTTCTCCTCTCTTGCCGGTGTGACTGATCATGCTATTACGTCTGAAGGGTAGATAACTAAGTTAACAAGGCTTAATAAGTAGCAACTATTTAGTCCACGATTATTTGTCAAGCACAGCAAACAAGCTTCAACTTGATCTTGGCTGGTGGGTGAGTGGCTTAATAGTGATGGAAGCAAAGGGTGCAAGCTGTGACGCTGAGTAGGGTGTTCCTAACACCTTGTGTACAAGCTTTCTCCTCTTTTTTCTTACACTCTTGTCTTCTTCCTCCCATCACAAATCAGAATAGCCTCAAAGCTTAACTTCGACCTATGTGCCTAAGAAAAGAGATATAAGGATTCCAGTCGACTAGGGTCTGTTCCGAGAAAGTTCAGAGGGGATAGCGGTATTAGCTTTGAATAGGCTGTAGCCCAGCTTTCGCTATAACGCATCCTGTAGAAAAACATGACATCGGCGTTTCATAGCCACGGGTATGGCTCTTGATGCCAATCGATTGAAAGCACTGTCAACCTATCAACCCCTTCTGTGTCATGGTACTATAAAGCCACGCAAAAATCACGGCTGCGGTATAGATTAATGCTTACGGCAGAGACCAGAGGCCGCGTCATCCACATGGATAGATGGCATCCCAACAAACCCGACTGTGCTCTATCGGACATAAAACCCGTACGGGGCAAACAATGACTACTCCCGACTCCTAGCCTAGCTAGCTTCGGAATTTTGGTAGGCAACGAGCTTAGCCAAGGCTTACAATACAGTTTCGTCATCTCATGGATACCATGATCATACGTCCTTTTGTTTTCCACATGCGATGTACCATATTCTGGTCCTTGTCTATTTGCTTACTTGCTGCGGAGTGGTAGACAAATGCTTTCGGCTGGTCATGGAACCACATCAATGATGCATACCAGAAAGACATGATAGTACACGGAAGCAGATATGAGCAGGCAACAATTGATGGGCTGGATTCTTCCACAAAGTAGCATTGCTCATGGGGAAAGGTACATCTCGTATGCATCAGCGTAGGAATGCGTGTGGGCGGTCACAGCATAATGGAGACTTGAAGCCTTTGCAAAGATCCCTCCAGCCGTATTCCGTCTGCCGTAGTAGCTAGTAAACATGGAGTCTGTGACTTCCCTTCGCTTCCTATCATCTACGCTCCTCTCAATGCCCAGGAATCAGGTGGGCTGGCTCTCCAGCATGCCAGAAAAGCTTGCTTGTGCCCTGTACTTTATATTATGTAACGAGAGAAACATATATTTCTGCACTAGCCCTACTTCTGCAAAAAGAAAATCCCAAAAGGTCATGAAGCGCTACCAAAAGTACCCAGCATGAGATGGGGAAAATGCTGCACAGAATATGTCACAGTGCGGGTATCAGTCAATATCCGGGGATGATCAATCTCCAGTGTTTCAGTATTATGCATGAGGTGGGATTGGAGTTAAGTACAACACACTCTTTCGAGAAAGAAAACGATGGGGACAAAGGAACAACGATGCTACCCAAATATCCAAACATGTAGTCTTGTAGACCAACAGTACTTGTACATGACTGGCCCAGCACACGCCATACACATTACATATCGCTTTGTCCCCTCAAAGGTCATATACAATCATGCATATGCTTATGCCTGAACAAAGGGATTCATAAACACAATAGCACCTAAGAAGACAAATGACTGACTAAATAGCGTAAGATCACCAACGTGACATCATCGTTGTCTAGCATTACACCGACATCTTCATAGAAATTGCCTTATGAGGATTGTACCCCTCAATTACAAAGTCTTCGATCTTCCACCCGTCAATACTGCATCCGCTCTCTTTTGATATCTTGAGAGTAGGAAACTCGCGCGGCTGGCGCTCCAACTGAATTTCAAGGGCGGAAATATGGTCAAGATACACATGTGCATCACCCATAACATGTGTCAGGCTGCCAGGAACCAGGTCTGTTGTACGGGCAATCATGTGTGTAAGCAAAGAGTACGAAGCAATGTTGAAGGGTACGCCTAGACCCATATCACACGACCGTTGGTATAGCTGACAATGCAAGTGGCCCTTGGGCTTTTCCTCCCCCTCTTTCGCTCCAGGATACGAGACATAGAACTGCGCAAACATGTGGCACGGCGGCAGCGCCATCTTCTTCAAATCTGCAGGGTTCCAAGCGGTCATAATGATACGCCGATCGTACGGGTTGGTCTTGAGTTTATGGATGACCTCAGCCAGCTGATCAACACCTTGACCCGTATAGTCTGCCTTGGCATCCACATACTCGGCCCCGAAATGGCGCCACTGAAAGCCGTATACAGGCCCTAGATCGCCAACTTCACGGTGGCCTAGACCCGCGTTATCAAGAAACTCGCGCGAGCCGTTGCCATCCCAGATCTTGACACCAGCCTCGCTCAGCGGAATTGATGATGTGCTACCCTCAATGAACCAAAGTAGCTCGGCGATGATGGCACGTGTGAATACTCGTTTGGTGGTGAGGAGAGGAAGAACGCCCTGGCCGTCGCGGGTAAGATTGAACTTCATTGGCCGAGGAGCAAAAATGGACTTTGTGCCAGTGCCGGTACTAGTGTTATGATGAGTTAGCATCGTTTTAAAATCGCGTTGCTTCAAAATTATAGTTGTTACCGATCAGGGCGGTGTTCGCCAGTCTCAAGAATCTCGCGGATGAGGTCAAGGTATTGTAACTCCTCATCGTTGCGAGGCTGTTGGCACGTCGTCTCGCTCATGTTGTGTATAATACTTGTGTGTAGACAGCACCAAATAGAACTGAAATGAGAAGCTGAGTCTGTTGATTTCGGATCAAGCTGCACAATGACGCATATAGTATAAGAAATTGATTTTTATGGCGGGGTTTGTTCTGTAGTGAACAAGCTGGTCTATGTCTGAGCTAAACAAGTCTTGGCGAAGAAAACAAGGGGTGGAGGCGCGTAAAGTGGGAAATGCCAGACGCGTGAAGTTCGTGTTATGCTTGGCCATCTTTTTCTACGACTCAAGCAACTAGAATTAATGGCTTTTTTTTATTTGCCTTTTATTGTTCGCGTAGAATTTTGTCTATTAATTAGATGACAAGTTTTCTTCTCTCCGAGAAAGCCCGTAGGCTATCATGCACTATCACCATTCAACCAGCCCAACACTATCAAAGAAGACTCAAGCCCTTCCATTCAAGTTTTTCACCGCTTCATTAGTAAATATCTGGAACATACCATGGCCTGATCTGATATCTTCTTCCACCAGTATAAATAAAGACAAAAAAGAAATATGAAGATGCATGTAAAATGAAATTGAACCGTAAAATCCTGACGCCTTTCAAAGAAGAAGTAGAACCCTATGGATGCAATGCTAAACAAATAATCGCCACCGACTCCCATGAAATATGAAAAACAAAAGCCCCAAGCGCACAAGAAAGAACGACAAAGAGAAAAGGAGCCGAACCGATCGTGAGACAGACAGTAGGTTGCAAAAAAGAAACTTCCTTGCGAATTTTTCCACATAAAAATGATAGTGGTGCAAGTAGGGCTGCTAGTACTGACTGCCCAGTCTTCGGTTTTCGGTTTTGATGATTCGACGTATGAATTGGTAGGTTTTTTTTGTTTTTGATGATAGGAGTCCTTGGCCTAGAAGTTAGATCAGGGACTCAACTCGGTACAGACTAACGGTTGATGGTGTTGGGACACATAGTTGATTGGGTGGTCGATTCGCAATTCGGAGTGTGATCCCTCTTGCCGCTGGCTCATATACCTGTTTATGTGACCAAGATGCTGGTTTTTGGAATCGACATGCGTGCCTGGCTAAGGAGACGCAGCATTCTAAGCGTTGGAGATCTGAGGACCACGGCCGCGAGGAGCACCACCACCACCACCACGACCACGGCCAAAGTTGCCGCGGGGAACGTAGCCACCACGGTCGCCAAAGTTTCCACGGCCACGGCCCATACCGCCACGACCATTGAAGTTGGATCCAGGGTAGTTGTTGTAGGTTCCAGTCTTGGGCTTGCGGGCTTCGACCATGATAGTTTCACCGTTAATAATGTGGGGGTTTGCGGTGAAAGCAGCCTTGTAGCCCTCCATGTTGGCAAAGTCAACAAAGGCGCAGTTCTATGCCAATGTTAGTTTGTGTTTTAGAGCATCTAATTAATAATAAGGCGAAAATCAGAGTGTTGAATCTTACCTTGGCGCGGTTAATGTCACAGTAAACAACCTGGCCGAATACGGAAAAGGTGTTCTTGAGATCAGCTTCGTTGATCTTGTCACTGACAGACTTGACATAGGCATTAACTGTCTCTTTTTCGTGAGAACCACCAACCATGGACTGGGGACGGTTCTGGCGCTTAGAGTCACTGCCAGCAGTCTGCCACTCACTACTAGACGAGGCATCGGCAGCAGTGGGAGTAGCAGTAGCCTGAGAAGCAGCAGAAGCCTTGTTGGTAGCTACGGAAGAAGCAGGAGTCTTGGCAGGGGGGGCAGCCGCCTTGGGACCGGCAGCCGCAGCCTTGGGGCTGGCAGCAGCAGCAGCAGCGGCAGCAGCGGCTCGACCAGCCCAAGTCATAGGAACAACCGGTACGGGACGTGCAACAGGTTCAGGAGCCTTAGTAGGGGCAGGGGGTTTAACAGGAGCAGGCGTTTCCTCCTTAGTAGCAGGGGTAGCCACAGGCTTAGACTCCTCGGGCTTAGATTCGGGGGCCTTGGCTTCGTCCTTCTGGGGGGCTTCAGGCTGAGAAGGCTTCTCCTCCACGTCCTCCTCGGGCTCTGCAACGGCCTCGGAATCCTGAGCAATCTCCTCCACAACAGCGGGCTCGGTGATAGGTTCGGCGACTGGCTCAACAATGGGTTCAGAGGCAACTTCGGCCTGGGATTCGAGAGCCTTCTCTTCATCCATCTCGGGCTCGGTAGTCTCAATAGCCTTCTCTTCAACATCAGGAGCAATGGTGTCGGTAGCGGTTTGCTCAGGAACAAGCTCTTCCTCTTCATCGTCGATGATAAAGCGCCAGATATCGTTCAGAACAAAGTATCCGCTAGTCTGCTTGGCTAGAACGAAGGTTTGGACAAACCTGCGAGGGGGCTCTTGTTTGTTGGAGGTTTCACCAATGACTTGGATAACGATATTGTCAAAGGAGGACAGAGAGTCCACATTGTTGACACGAACCTTGCAGTCCTGGAAACCAAGCTGGCGAATACGTTCCTCAATGGCCTGAAAAAGAAAAAAGTTAATATCGAGCAAGCCACACGCAATATTGGGAGGCATTGAAACTTACGGAGCGGCCGACAGAAACATTGGATACCTGGGCCTCCTCGCCGTAGACGAATTGGGAGTCCTTGGTGTAGAAAAGCTAGCGACATGGAGGCAATGAGAGTTAGATTGTAGAATGTAAGCAAAGGGATTTGGGCGGGACTTACGTGAAGCTTTTCAGGGGACTTGCTCAGCGTAGTGTAGTACTGCTGGACAAAAAACCAGCCAACCTCATCCTTGGTAGGCTCCTGGGTCGGACTGGCATTGGAAGACTGTTGCTCAGTGGTGTTGTAGCTATCAGAAGCCTTGTGTTGGTTGTGGCCACTGGACATTCCGTTGGTTGACATGGTTGCAATCAAATGTGAGATTGTATTTAGAGGGGAGGTTATTAGATGCAGCGGCGACAATCGGCTCGAGATCGAGATCGAAATGGTGGGGTCAGTGGACGGGCGTCGGGTAAGAAAAGTAGAAGACGCAAGTGCTGGTTGTCCTGTGGATCAAGCTAATGGCATAGGCGTTGATTCAAACCGTATTGATGACTATGATGAGCCCGGGTAGATGAAGCAATGGTTGAAATGGACTTCGTGGGGTGGTGAAGTTTATGTGGAAATGAGAGTGCAGGGAGCTTGCAGTAACTGCGGGGGGTTCAGGGCTTTGATATCGTCGCGAGGAAAAGCAGACAATACCAGGGATAGTGAACTCGACAGGCAAGGCGAAAAATCAGAGGGGAGGAGATAAGAAAAGATGATGGCGATGAGGTGATATGAAAGGCTGAAAAAAGCACGAAGGCAAGCGAAGTGAGAAAAAAATAGACGGCAAAAATAACCAAGGCAACATCAGAAGCACGAAAAGGCTGTGGGTTAGGGATAGAAAAAGGTACAAGGTACTTTGGACACTGTTTGGCAAGCTTGGCTTTTTGGCCTGTGCATGGATTATGTTGGAGCTTGATACTAGGAGTTCTGCAGCAAGCGCAAACTTTTACAGCTAGACCACTCACTGGAAAGTATTGGTTAAAGACCTTCCTTTGTTACGCTTTTCATTTGAATATCACATAGGAGTTTTGTGCCTGAGGTTTTTAGAAGAAGATCAATAACGATCGAGGGACAATGATAGAAAACAAGAGGTAGGCTAGGCTGTATGGCTTTCTCATTGTGGTGACACGTCTAGACATCATGTTTTCAAGCCAGACATTACTACACGGAAAGACATTCCGGAAGGTTTTAGGACTAACAAATACGTGATGTTTGTTATTCTATAGTGCTTTACAATCAAATAGAAGTAATCCATCTGATGGCTATATTTTGCAAGAGTCTAGATAAGACTTAACCGCCTTATTCCCTCCTCATGATCCGTGATATTGAAATTTACCCGTAGTTAACCCGCTCAAAAAGTAGCTCTGATGGTGCCTGAACAAAGAAAAAACATCGGGATAACTCCGGCTAATCTACCAAAGGCCACTAAGCCCAAGCTCTGATATCATAACTTATCACCGCCATGAGCTTCAACTTTTTTTTTCTTTCTAGCCATGTAAGCTACTTGCTTTCTCTTCTTTATGTCCTAAGTCGCTCTTTATTGAATATATTGGGTCGACCAGTCAGCCGCCCTCTTTTGGTCAACACGAAGCCCCCTCGACTTCATTGGCCTCATCTGCTGTTACTTTGTTCTTTTTCTTTCTATTCAACAACTCCATTCCTTCTTGTCCTGTAATGCACCTCTAATACAGCTCTCCGCGGAAGCTTCCACCCCTACGCATTCTCAGCGTTTCTTCTTACTTTTAACTTTTTCAGCCGAAGGTATTTGTTACTAATACTTCGAGCTATTCAGCAAGCCCTACTAGCGACCAGTTGGCTAGACGACAATCTCCTGATCGATACATCACCATGTCGCCATCCGGTTCTCGCCCTAATCCGTCCGTCGACGAATACAAAGCAATTGCTAAGAAATGGACACGGGCACAAAAGATTAAAAATCGGCATGATGCTAAGAAGGGCAAACTTCCGGACCCCTGTCAAACCCTTACTACTCCCGAATCAGAAGCACAGCGTGCTGCATCCGAGCTCCAGAAGCGTGCTTTAAAAGCCAAGAAGAAGTCAGCTTATGAGAAGCGTTGGTGGTGGACAGCAAGTTTTTGGATGTGGATGCTGCTGGTCCATAGTACTGGGATTCTCCTCTTCACTCGGGGCTTCTTGCTCACACGTCTCATACTGGATAAATCGTCAGAATGTGCTGTGCCTCCGGTTGCCGCGCCAGCTCTAGGCATAGGCTCCTGGAAGAACTCCGGCTCTGTCGATGGCGGATGCTGGCATCCCAAGTCTTTTGACAAGGCCGTCATTATCCTGATTGATGCTCTTCGCTATGATTTTACTGTCCCGCCTTCAGATTCAACCCCACCACAAATTTACCACAATGCTCTCACGTATCTACACGAGTCTGCTGTTAAAGCCCCTGAAAACTCTTTCCTGCGGCCTTTCATTGCCGACCCCCCTACCACAACTCTCCAGCGTCTTAAAGGGCTAACAACAGGAACCCTGCCTACTTTCATTGATGCCGGTAGCAACTTTGCTGGAACCGCCATTGAAGAAGACAATATTTTAGCCCAACTACGCAAAAATGGAAAGCGCATCGCTCATCTTGGCGACGATACTTGGCTTTCTTTATTCCCTGACCATTTTGAAACAAACATTAGCCATGCCTATGATAGTTTTAATGTCTGGGATTTGCACACTGTGGATAATGGTGTGATTGAACACATCTTCCCTCTTTTGAAAGATGATCAAAAGGAGCAATGGGATGTCCTCATAGGTCACCTTCTCGGGGTGGATCATGCCGGACACCGGTATGGTCCCGAGCACACCGCCATGGCGTCGAAACTTCGCCAGATGGACAAATTCATCCGGGAAATCACAGAAAAGATCGACAACGACACCCTTCTCATTGTCATGGGAGACCATGGCATGGACTCAAAGGGTGATCATGGCGGAGAAAGCGATGATGAGGTCGAGGCTGCTCTTTGGATGTATTCTAAACGTCCTTTCTTTGGTCGCACCAAGCCTGAGTTTGTTTATCCGCCTGCCAATGCTAAAATTCGCCCCATTAACCAAATAGACTTGGTTCCCACCCTATCTCTTCTTCTCGGAATCCCGATTCCCTACAACAATCTCGGTGGGCCCATTGAGGAGGCTTTCTTCCATCTAAAGGACAAAGCTTGGGATAACTTGGCTACAGTCTCGCACATCACGAGTGCCCAAATTCATCGATACCAGAACTCTTACTATGCTGCTCGTGGTCTGGATCAGGCGACTAGTGCTGGGAGCCCTATGAGTCTTTGGGAAAAGGCGAATGCATTCGATTCGCGCGATGTCAAAAAGATCGTTGAATTTTTTGCCCGCTTTCAGAGTGAAACTTTGGCAGTTTGCAAGGGGCTGTGGGCCCGGTTTGATATACCCATGATGCTTACAGGCATTGGTGTCATGGCCGCTGGTGTTCTGGTACTCGTAACATATGCCTCCAAGGATGAAGATGAAGACTTTGCCATCTTGGAAAATCTAGACTTGGAATTTGCTGAGACCGGCTTTGAGATGAGCGGCATTGGTGGTCAAGAAGAAGAGATTGCTTACAAGACTCTCAATAAACGCCTAGTCATCACTGCTACCACTACTGGCCTTCCCATTGGCGGGTTGGTCTTTGCTGCGTCCATGGTTCTTGGGTCTTTCCAGTGGATGTATTCTCTAGCTGCAGTTTGCATCACCAGCTCTCTGGCTGTTCTAATTGGCTTGCACAAATCCAGCAAATCTATTTTCAACATTCTTCCTACAAACTTCTGGGGTTGGCTCAGTCTCACCTTTGCCCTTACACAATCCTTTGGATTTGCGTCTAACTCTTACACCATTTGGGAGGATTCCATTTCGCTATTCATGATATCAACATTTGGTCTTTGTTCGGCTGTCACTTCGCTGCAGATTAGATCATGGAAAGACCGTACTGTTGCTGTCTACCATTCATTCATGTTTGTCCTTCTAGCGCGCGTGGCATCCGTATCAAAGCTCTGCCGTGAGGAGCAAATCCCCTATTGCACGTCTACATACTACTCATCAGCTTCTTCATCCACCTCTTCTGTTTGGCAACTCGCCATTCCCGTTATCGTTGTCCTGGTTCTTCCCATGATAATTAAGTCCTTCTTATTACCTTCTCGATCGTACGAAGGGTTCGCCCCGATCTGGGTCAACATTTTCTTTCGTTGTTGTTTGGTTATGTCTGCTCTTCACTGGGTTATTGATGCTGCCAACAATGGAAACTGGTTCCCTAATCTTCCTGAGGGCTCGTTAAAGTCTGCTAGTGTCTACATTGCTCAAATCACACTTGCCTTGATCTTTGTTTCTGGCACAACCGCTTTTACTTGGGCTCCTCCTAGCGTTGCAGTCGTCCCTGCTCGTGAGAAGAACCAGAGTAACAAATTTATCATTCTAGGATATGGAAATGCTAACGGCGCTCGGTATCTTCTCCTTCCCCTCAATGTCATTGGTGCCTGCATTTTGCTTTCCAAGCCTGTAGGTGTTGGCTCCTTAGCTATCATGCTTTGGCAAGTTCTGTCTTTGATTGAGATCCTTGACCTGAACTTTCTCGCTAGCGAAACCATTGGTCCAATTATGCTTGCTATCCTGGGAAACTTTCACTTCTTTACTACTGGCCATCAGGCTACTCTCAGCTCCATTCAATGGGATGCAGCCTTCATTCCCCTTATGGATGTGCGTTACCCATGGAGCCCTCTATTCATCGTATTAAACACCTTTGCTGGCCAGATCACGGCGGTTACAGTTGTGCCTCTAGTTGTTCTCTGGAAAGTAGGTCCCAAGCGCCGTGGTGTCTTGGAGAGCGTTAGTGTAGCCCTGGCTTCATTTGTTGCCTTTTATGCCGTAGAAGCACTGGCTACTATGGTTTGGGCGGGATATCTGAGACGGCACCTTATGCTCTATCGCATTTTTAGCCCTCGTTTCATGATGGCGGCTGCTGTGCTACTCGTAGTGGACTTTGCTGCTATTCTTGTTGCCCTCATTGGTACACGGTGCAACACGATGTCGATTGGGGATGCGTTTGGCTGGGCTGACTGATTGGTGAAATGATTGCTCTTAGCGACCGGGCGAGAAATCATTTGTAATATAGATTTACTTTGTTATATCCTAACCCCAACACACCACGTAACCCTATATGATCACGTGACACACCCCTATATATAATCCCCTAATTATTATCCCTCACTCATAGATAGACTTAATAAACCATTCCGATTCTCTCCCA
>JAXCEX010000289.1:0-27377 GCA_038382965.1 Ceratocystis huliohia
GGTGTTTTTGTGGTGTGTTGTGGGGGTGTTGGCCGTGGAGAGAGGATACGAAGTGTATTTTGTATCCATTCCTTTTCTTCTCCCTCCTATGGCGTTCCGGCACTTAGGGGATCAACCCTTCAGTCTTTTGTTTCCTTTCGGATGTTGACTTTTCACTCTTTGGCCATAAATGGCTTTCCTTGCCCATAGACTGAACCTGTGTTGCTCAGACCCCTTTTCTACTACGTTTCGTTCGTAAGGGAGAGAAAATGCGCTGTTTGCCATTGGGGATAGAATTATTTATTCTTGTTGGATTTTTCGAGTGGCTTCTTCACACATGTTGTATTTCCCGTGGGTAACAATGAATGGGGTGCCCATATGTAGATATTTATATCTCTTTCCTAGCGTTTTTATTCAATTCTCTTGAAATTTAGGAGGGCGGTTTTTATTTTTGGACTTGTACGTATTTTTTGATACCTGTAAACACTGCTCTCCGTCCCTCGTGGTATCCTTATCCTCCTACTGACAGTAAGCTAGTGGTTCTTCCAAATTACTAACAGTCTCCTCCTTGATGTGTACGTCGCCCGGGTCCACTCGAAAGTGTTCTGACGGAGCTCCAATCCATTAACTTGGACTTGGAACGTGATTTTGAGCCTGCACCAGAACGAGAAGCGGCCAATCTTTCGCAAGGATTGCCTTTCCGCTCTGCCCCAAAGAATCCCCTGGGCTTGCGGGTGTGACTGCGCTGTGATTGAGTGGACCCTGAAGAGTCCAAAGATTTGGTGGATGTATCTGACACCTTGCGACTATGAGCTAGCATTACCGAAACCGCATCGATGTTGCTGAGCTTAGAAGAGCCATTTCCCATTGAGTCAGGTCCAAGTCCATCCTGCTCTTTAAGGGGCCTGGTACAAATATCAAAGTCTGTCGAAGTCTATTCCACAGCCTTTTCCGAACCATTGGCCCCGTTAGAAGCAGCCGCAGCACCGCCTTTCCAAAGTCCATAGAAACCGTCACAGTTTTTCCACATTTTGATAGTGCCGTCTTCGGATGCCGTAGCATAGAGTTTGTTATCGGGAGAAAAGGCAATGGACCAAATGGGACCGTGGTGTCCTTTATGGGTTTCTGTAGCACGATTAGTAGTTGGTCATATGGGCGTAGAAGAAAAAGAAGCGGATGGATACGTAGAAAAGAATAGACAACAGAGGAAGAGAGACAGATGAGCTTTGAGGAGACACGTGCATGTTCAAGGCCCATAGTTGACTTACCGATCTCGCTTCCATCATCCCATCTCAGGACTCTGGCCCAGGTTCCAGGGTCCTCACCAACAACAATCTTGCGTCCCTTGACATCAAGAGCAACACTGGCAACCTTAAACTTGACATCCATGCGCTTAAGCTCGTCCATAGCACGAGCGCCGCCCCAGAAGTAAACAAACTTTCCAGCTGCAACGGAGAGAACTGGTCGTCCACCACCAATATCCGTGACATTAGTGTAGCTGGGAGCTAGAGATGCTAGCTCACATGACTTGATTTCGCCATCCAAGACCTCAGAATGAATCATACAGCGCGACGATAGGTCAAACCAGCGCAGAGTGTTTTCAGATGCTGTAACGAGAGTGTTTACGTCTTGGGTCCAAGCAATAAACTTGATGCTCCCGGTGTGTGTTCCAGCGCCGATTTCGAAGCCCTGCGAAGCCTGGATGGTTGTAGGAGAGGAACCGCCATTACTAGAAAGGCCAGCAAGATCAAAGATGCGCAGTTTTTTTTCCATACCACCAGTAGCTAGAAGATCTGAATTATCAGGAGGGTATGCAACCGCGCGAACGATGTGGTCGTGCTGGATAGTGTGGAGGAGTTCACCAGAGTGGGTATCCCAGATTTTACTAGGCAGAGCATGAGTTAGACAAAGCCAAATAGGCGAGCACACAAGATTGGAGGATATGTCAAAAATCCTTACGCAGTGAAATCAGCAGAAGCTGTCGCGGCATTTGTAGAATCTGGGCTCAGCCGCGCCTGCCACACGGCGCCCTTGTGGCCAATGAAAGTACCAATCCTGTTGTTAGAGGGGAAAAGAAAGGTTAGGACATATGTATTAGGCGGCTCCCATGTGTCGATAATGTTGTCGCAAGTACACACCAGTCGCCAGTTTGGCCGTCGCGCAACATCGGATTATTGTCTATAGGATCTTGGTTAGCATGCGGGTAACACAGCCAAACATGATACGCACAAGGGGAGCTTTCACATACCCTTGCATGCGGATATCAAATAGTAGACTTCTTCCTTTTCTAAAGGCGAAAACTCAATATGGGGTACAGGGCGAGAATGGCCGTGGCACGTGAGAGGGACGTATTGGCGAGATTGTTCGGTAGCCATTGCGAGATATGTGTCGATGATAAAGGCTAGACGCGGATATGACAAGATAATAAGATGAAAACCAAGGAGAGGCAGATAATGCGACAGGAGAAAAAGCGACAAATGGGCGATGTGAAGTTGAGGAAAAGGGGAGGAGAAGGAGGCAAAACCAAGAATTTGAGTCAAGTAGAATCGCAGTTGGGGTTAGAATGTGACCAGATTGGTTGGAGATCGGTAAGTGCAGCGTCGAGAACAACAGCTGGGTTTTATTTATCGCAATGATCGTTGGAGAGTATAGGAGATGGGCTAGACAACAGATGGGCGATTTGAGTTTCGTTGGACTAAGGTGTGAGGGTATCTTGCGTATGGTAGGAAAAGAAAAGGATTAACAAGAAAGGGAAAGCTGAGAGAAAAAAGACACTTGTTTGTGTTTTAGGAGGGGCAGGATCTAAGAGTGATTGAGCAGACAGAAGATAGAGGGAGCGAAGAAAAGAGTTGGAAACTAAAAGAACGGGAGACTTTGTGAGCGGAAGGGGAGAAAACAATGGAGGGGAATCAAAGATGAAGCTGTGAGTTCAATGTTTTTTATTTTTTACTCCTGGTGATGCTGGATTTAATTTTGGGCAACTCCCAAATCAGCCTTCAACGTTCGTGAGGCAGCTTCACTGGCCTGCCTTGGATGGGGCTTTTCATCCCTGTTTTGGCGCTCTGGTCTCGGCGAAGGCATAAAGCACCAAGTGCTGTGCTTTGGTGCTCTCTATATAGCACTAGTGGCTATACTATTAGCTATGCTAGTACAAACTACGAGCGCTGGAAAAAAACGGCACGTGCACTAACTTCCTTTTGTATAGTCGCATGTACAGTATGGGCACAGTACATATGGGCTTAGTCAGAGGCAGGAAGAGGAGGAGGAGGAGGAGGCCTGGTGGGGCAGTAGGTAGCCATTGTTAAGCTATAGCTTTGCTGTAGTGTAGCATATGATACGCACATACGTCAACGGTTTGCTGACTTAAGCTTCAAGCTTCCCTTCCACTTAACTCACATGGTAGTTTCCTAATTCCCTTTTGACAGCCTTTTTCCTCCCAACTTCTGCAGTAGCGCTGCCTCTTTAACCAGCCTTGTCGTGGCCACAAGATTCTCTCTTTTGTTTCCCCTTCAAACTAATCGTCCTCCCTAGGACCAGTCTTCATTTTCTCTTCATTTTGCTTGTTTCCATCACAGCCTAAGCGCTGCCGATTCGATCTTAACATCCATCTTGCTATAATAGTGCATCGAGCCGATTTACAACAGCGGGGCAATCGTGGACCTCAACTATCAATTCATCCATAGATACCCTTTTACAAGCGGGCAACGTGATCTGTCTTTTGCGTCTATCAACCCATTTGTGAACAAGAACAGCCCTTTGTCATGGCCTTCCAACTATCGGCCCAGCTGATTGGCCACGAGTCCGATGTCCGTCCCCCTCTCCCTCCCTAAAGACTCCGCGTCCAGTGCCTCCATTGCCTACTTCTTTGGGTTTCTAACAAGACAATCGACCGTTACTGGAAATTAGGTCCGCGATGCTATCTTTCCCTCAAGCTCGCTCATTCTCACGGCTTCTAGAGATGGAACAGTTCGGAGATGGCAAAGAACTTCCGACTCGGCATTTGAGGCTTTTTTGGTCAGCCAAGGCTCCGAATATGTAAACTCAGTAACCTACATCCCCCCCTCGACTCGCTATCCAAATGGTCTTGCCGTTTCTGGCGGGAAGGACACTATCATCGATGTGCGAAGCCCGAAGGCGACACCAGAAAATAACGCCGAGCGCATGCTGATTGGACACGGCCACAACATCTGCACCCTCGATGTTTCCCCCAAAGGCACATATGTGATCTCTGGTGGATGGGATTGCCAAGCCCGTGTTTGGAAAGTTGAAAAATGGGAGACCGAGTTCAGTGAGTGCCTATGGATGCTGGTGTTGGAAACCGGATTATCGAGTATCCCTGTACTGACCTCATTCTAGTGCTCCAGGAACATGAACTCAGCGTCTGGGCTGTTCTGGCCTACGATGAAAACACCGTCATCACTGGCTGTGCCGACAAAAAAATCCGTATCTTTGATCTCCGCAACAGTGTTGCTGGTGATGTTCGCCCTGCTTCTACCATCCACACTCCAGACATTGTTCGTGCCCTCTGTCGTCTCCCATCTGGCCATCCTACTGGGGCTGAAATTGCCTGCGCCTGCAGTGATGGCGTAATACGTCTTTACAAACTCGACGGAACGATGATTTCAGAGCTGATTGGCCACGATAGTTACATTTACAGCTTGGCAATTTTGCCTTCTGGCGAGATTGTCAGCTCTGGAGAAGATAGGACCGTCAAGATATGGAGTGGCTCTTCCTGCATCCAGACCATTACGCACCCGGCGATCAGTGTCTGGAGTGTTGCTGCCTGTGCCGAGACGGGCGATATTGTGACCGCAGCTAGCGACAATGTAGCACGTATATTTACGCGAAGCCCAGAACGCTTGGCTGATGCCGAGACCCTGAGGGAGTTTAAGGAGGCAGTATCAAACTCATCCATCCCTCAAAAACCAATGGGTGGCATCAATAAGGAAAAGGTTCCCGGCACCGAGTTTTTGACGACAAAGATGGGCAAGAAGGACGGCCAAGTCCAGGTCATCAAACATGATGATGGTTCTCTGGCAGCTTATACCTGGTCTATGATACTGCAAAAATGGGAACATGTTGGTGCTGTTGTTGACTCGGCTGGAAGCAGTGGCCGTAAGCAAGAGTATAATGGCCAGCAGTACGACTTTGTCTTTGATGTTGATATCGATGATTCTAAGCCGCCACTAAAGCTTCCCTTTAACCTGTCACAAAATGTTTTTGAGGCTGCTAGAAAGTTCCTTGAGGATAATGAGCTTCCTATTACCTACCTTGACAATGTAGTCAAATTTCTGGAGACAAATACTCAGGGGGCTACAATTGGAGAGGCCGCAGATCCCTCCAGCTCACGTCCTGATCCGATGGGGTCAGATGCTCGCTATCATCCTGGCGATGAAAACCGGCCTTCACCCGCTAAAAAGACGCTTCCTCAGACCGACTACATTGCTCTACTCAACGGGAAGTTTGATAGTAAGTCATGTATGGCATTATGCTTCGTACTTGGTTGTTGCTAACATAGTTTGTCTATAGATATTTTCAACAAAATCCACACTGTCAACAAGAATCTAATTAGTGCAGGCAACAAAGAATTTGCTTTAAATCCTGCTGAAGAACAGGTCTTGTCGGAGCTTCGCCCTTGCATTGAGGGTAACACCCCAATCCAGGCAACGAGTCTAGAGATTGTCATAAAAGTGGCCTCCCGATGGAACTATCCCGATGTTCTTCCTGGTCTAGACCTTTTGCGCTATCTCGTCCGGTACCCAGAGACTGCGTTGTATAGGGATTCGGAAACCGGAAACATTATCGACTTGGTAATCTCAAGCTCTCTAAATGTGCCTAGTGGCCAAGAAATTAATGTGAACTGCATTGTCATGGCTATCCGATGCCTTTCCAACCTGTTTACGTCAACAGAAGGTGTTTCATTGATGACGGATCAGTTCACCAAGGCGCTTGAGTTTCTTGAGAAAGTTGCCGGTATTAGCGGCACAGCTATTGGCGCATCTAACCGACACGTACAAATTGCCTCAACAACGACGCTCATCAACCTCGCTGTTCTCAGCGCGAAGACTGAAGTATCTTTGGATGTCCGGAGACGCATGGTGGATATCCTGGGCATCATCTTAAAAGACAATACTGATAGCGAGGTTCTGTACCGTGGCCTAGTGGCTTTGGGAACGATGGTTAGCCAGAAGACCGACATAACGCAGGACTGGAGACCGTGGGTGAAATCTGTAGTTGAACGTTGCGACGAGACGCGGGTGAAGATTCTGGGTAGAGAATGCCTGGATCTGTGAGGCGAGATAGGTATGGGACGATGGCAACTGAGCAAGAATATTGCAAGACGATTGCAAGCGATGTTTAAGGCGCGAGGGAAAAGAATAATATCAACCTAGGAGAAAAAAGCAAAAATAAAACGCCTTGACGTACATTTAACATCTAGCCTTGACCAAAGAACTCCGAAACAACAGAAAGAACAACGCAGGTAAGCTAAGCTACCAAGAGAACCGAAAAGGAAGGGGTATTTAAGGAAATAAAAAGGAGTGAATGAAAGAGGGTAACAAGAGGCAAGGCTGCGGCTCTGCCTCACCAACTATACAAGCAATGCAAATAGTGCGCCCAAAGCCATGGCCAACCATAGATTTCTGGGTACAGCAGCACCCATGGCCTGGGCGCTGGAGGCTTGCGAGCTGGAGCGACTCGGGGCTTCTGATACGGTCACAGTGTAGACATCAGCAAAGCCAAATTCTGTGCTGTTGAAACAGTTGCTTTCGTTGACACGGGCAATCTTGGAGTCGCCAGGCTCGGCAAACTCGATGTCGACACACTAGCAAAGACGTGACGGGTTAGATAGATTAGGCCACCGGAAGAAAGGATGAGTGGGGAAGAACGGGGCGGGCGGAAACTGTAGGGACAGGACGACTCACGGCATACAACGCAGCACCGTGTTGTGCTTGCTCGACCACCTGAATCGTGGCCTTATCGCCGGCCTTGACCGTGATGTTGACCGGCATAGGCACCTGTGGGAAGCAGACAGTGCCGGGATACGGTGTGTTGGAGGGGCCAATAAGCTGCACGTCACGGATCATATTGAACGACATATTGTGCGGGCCTGCATCAGGGCCGTCGGTGCCTAGGCCGAGGTTAATGTGGATGTTGGCTAGTTGATGGCCCTGGAACCAGCCCGGCTGGAAGGCGACGGCGCCGCCAGTGGTGGGCCAGTAGGTGCGGTTGGTTGTGGTACCGAGGCCACCGCCTAGAGAAGAGACCTAGTTAGTGGATGGCACTTGCGCGAGGGGAGAGTTAGTGGGGAGAGGGAGGGAGAAGAGTAGACAGTGAGCAGTGAGCGCTTACAAGGATACATCCACTGCATGCCATACGGGAAGCTATCGTTGGTGATGAGGTTGTTTCCGCGAGTGCCTGGGTAAGAGAGCACGATATGAGCGGTGCTCAGTGACGCGGCAGCCAGCGTGAAGACAAAGAACCAGAGCATGATGATTTATGTTTTGCAAGTGCGTATCTCTACGTATAGACCGCATGTACAAGCGATGGCGTAAAAAGAGAAACGAAGCAGAAGGCGGGAAAGGGATAAAAATCAAAAGGACTGATGGGGAGGCCTGATGCACGCAATATAAGAACACAGCAGACGGGCGAAACAGGGCAAGTTAGTTAGGCTATGTGTGACTTGCTTGGACAGTCAGAAAACGAAGACAGGGTGGGAGCGGAAAGCAGCTGATATATTATACTCTTGGTCTTTGGTTGCAATGTAAGCACGGCCGGGGGGGCGGGTTCTCTTATTTCTGCCTTTCTTCTTCTTCTCTTCTTCCTGGCTATCCTTCTCTATGCAAGCCTAGGCCAGTGTGATTTCCGCCTCGAGTCTTCCTTTCTCCAGCTGTACACAAGCAGGATGGAGTGCTTTGCTTTGTTGGTTGTGATGGCGGCGATGTAGGGGTGCATTATCCACACTGCAACAGCGCAATCAGAACAGGCCTGGCCTACTCCGCGATTTATTAGTGACTGATCTCCATGTCACTTGGTTAGTTTTTCAATTCCACTAATATTGCTTGCCTTATTGATGGGCGTCCTGCAACCAACGACCTCCCCCAGACCAACATGCCATTAACCTGCCAAAAGTCTGGGCAATAGTGGCTAATGTCGCCATCTGATTGGCTACTTGGCCGTTCTTTAAGCGCCCTGCTCATCTACAGTAAGTGGGGGGGGGGGCTGGATGGAGCGCCTTGATTGGCGTATGGCCTGGGGTTTGAATCCTGAGCCTTGAAGCCTTCCTAGGCGAGAGGAAAGATCTAGACTATCGTGCTAGAAAGAGCTCGTGGTTGAGAAAATGCTGACGTGACAGATTCAGAATGTAACGGGACTTTTTTTCTTTTACTTCTCATTGCTGTGTTTTCCTCCCGCTCCTTCCTTAAAACTCCCCGTTAGTTAGGTTAAGGTGCTGTTAGTGAAAAGCGGTGAGCTGCTAGCTCGTTCGCCAGGAATAAAACCGGCAGAAGACTTGGGTCGTACAAGGGCGGTGCTGGGTTTTGGTCCAAACAGGGCTTTCTTCTCTGCAGCCCATCTAGAACAAGATGACGGCCACAGCCACGGCACATTATATCGCACAATCCATAAATGCTGCCTTTATCCTCGTGAAATGTCTGCAGCTGAGCCCGCGCAAGAGTGGACATACGTCCGTCGGGGAAAAAAGAGCCGTCGCACAGTCCCAGCAACATCCCAGTTGCACTCTGAGCGTCAGCCCCCCGAAGAGTCATCTTCACTACCACAGCCCGCAGCGGTGATGCTGGATGAAATCCACAAAACACACGAGTCACTTGCACACAAATGGGATGTTTCGGCGTGCCGCAAAGACTTGGTCAAGCTCTTGGACGACTGGAAGGGGCCAGCGACAGTAAAGGTGGCACGGGCTGTGTGTCTGGGCGTTGGGAGTTTTGGTGCCGTCGAGATTGGCTGGCTAGCAAGGAAACGTGCACACATCCAAGTCCTGGCATTCTTGGACATTGTCAAGTCTCTGAACCAAAGTAAGCAAGCAAACAGAAATGGCATCGTGGAACGTAGAGCGTGGAACCCGACGAGGCAGCCATAGTATGGGGCGCGTTCGCCTACGTAAAGATAGCTAAAAAAGCCTAGTGCTATGATTGTACGAACTCTCGCTAATCTATAGTTTTTATAGATGCGGACCCGGGTGCAGCCCCCATCAAGTGCTTCTTTCAAGAGCCGGCATTCACATCCGAGGACTGCAGGTTTATCAAGTCTCTAGGCCATGAAGTAGTAGTATCTCCGGCGGGATTTGAATGCGTCGATGAGAATACGTTTGTTTTTGGCATCCACCTTTACGCCGAGATATATAGCAAGATATTGTCACGTAACCTCCCAGCTATCTTCATTGGTACAAGCTGGGATGAGTGGGAAAAGTGCGTGCTCTCCCTTCGTCTCCCCTCTTTTCCCCCTTCCCAGTCTTCCCTTGTCCCCCAAGTCCACCTTCAAATTGCAGCTAAAGCATGCTTTATTGATTCACAATCAAGGGTATCTTCAGAACCGAACACAGGCTGACTAAAAGAGAGAAAAAAATTTGCCCAACCCGCAGTGTGTCTTTATCAGGCACCAACAAAAAACCCCACCGAATTGCCGACATGGACGCAGCCTACAACAAGGCCAACTTTCCACAAGACGACAACTACACTTTCTCTAGCACTGCTGTATACTGGAAGACCGCGAGGGAGCATGATGGGCCCAGCAAGTCCGAGAAAGATGAAAAAAAAACCATGTGCCAAAACACGGATGCCATTGATGGCAAAGCTAGCACTAACCCATCGCCATCATACGTCTCCAGAAAAACATCCGAGGTAATAGAGGCAGCAGGAATAGAGTAGCCTCTAGGAAGGGCGATGTTTTAAGAGTCTCCGAAAAGCCAGTATGAACAAACTATAGAGTTGTCGCCCAAAGCAAGAGGAAAAAAAGAAAAGGAAAAAAAAAAAGATTACCTTACTTCTGCAGCGCATGAATCTCATACCCAATCAAGACCTCTGTTGAAGTGCCCTCCCAGCCTCGCGTGCCAGCTGTAGAAATCATAAACCGGCATGTCGGGTCAATGTACAGATGTGAAATGACACCTGCTCGCGGTGGTCCGGGTATAATCAGGAATGGGACTGAATGCTTGCCTTCGTTGGTATCATGAAGATCATATAAGCGCAGGATGTCGTGCGAGGAGCTATAAAGGGACAGGGAATTCATTACATTAGCAACATTGATTTTGCTTCGGCGCAGCTAGCAGAAACACAAAAACTTACCACACCAAGTGCCGTCCGTTCGGCATTGCCCGCACTGCACTAATTGCTCCGCTTCCATTTGGAAAACGCAAAGACCGCTCTGGCATCCACCCGCTACACGCCTTGTGGATGTTGTACTCCTCAACCGTCGAGTTTCTCCTCCCAACAAAGATCTGATTGCCATCTGGACTCCACGATGTACCCATGCACCACGGCGGTGTTCCACGTGGGGGTATAATTTTGGCCACATGGTTAGCTACTCGTCGATCCCAAATCCGAAGGGTGCCATCAATGGCAGCAGATAAAAACGTTGACTGCGACATTTGTCCAGGCTCGCTAGGCTTTTCGGGCTCGGGTGATGAGAGGACTATAGGCCGTGCATTAGGCTGTGAATCTCTACTCGTTCCCATAGATGTAGACTGTGAAGGCGCTTCTTCTTTTATTTTAGTCGACGAGGCTCCCTCCTGAGTGGCGTTCTCTATAGAGTCAAGGGCCATGGAATCGACAGGCTCAATCTTAGTTTCAGGGGCAGTTTCCACCGGCTTTTTGGGGGGATTGGCCTCATCCAGCTTCGTAGGAGCCTCGCTGTCGATAACTGGCTCGTCGGAAATTTGCTCCTGTTCAAGCGGCTGGCCAAAAAGAGAGGTATCAAGGGAGTTATCCATCATACCCGCAGACGGGGCAGCATCGGCAGCAGCATCATCGTCAGGGTTTATCTGTGTTTCCTTGTTAAGCTGCGCCTGGAGCTGCTCTTCAGGCTCCACCGCCTCTGTCATTGTGATATCGTGAGCTTCAGTTGTTCCGAGGTCTGTATCAAATGAGTCAAGCCGCTCGGGTTCAAAGGTGGAGGCTCCTGCGTCATCGCCAAATAATGAACCCACATCACTTCCACCAAAGAAACTTTCCTGGCCCGGTGAGGGTTGCGACTCAAACACAGCCGCGGTATTAGGTGCAAAGGGGTTGTTTTTCGCCGAAGCCGCGCTAGCATTAAGGTTGGGTGCTGCAGCGGCAGAGCCAGGAGCATGGCGACCACTGCTAGCTCCACCTCCTAGAATCCCAGCATTGGGCCGAGAGCTGTTGTTTGAAGAGAAAGTCTCGCTGGGTGGCGGCTCCACAGCCGCCTCTACCGGGACAGCAGCTCCACCAGCTGGGCGCAGTTCAATAGCCGCAATCTGACCGCCATTTCCATCAAATGAGCGGCCAACCTTTCCGGTGTTCAAGTCCCAGCTAAAAATGCGCTTATCCCAACTACCGCTCAGAACGCTACGTTCGTCAGGCGCAAGAGTCAAAACACTAACAGCGTTTGTATGCTGCTGAAGAGAGCAGATCCTCTTGCCTTCATCATGGCGCACAGTCTGCAAGTTTATACACCCAGAGTCCAGTCCAGAAAGAGCCCATAGGGCCTGCGAATGCACCGCAAGGGAATACACTGGGGATAGGAGGTGCTCCTCAGGCTTGAGAGCACTCCCAGACGTAGGGGGCTCTTCATTTTCCCAATATCCCATGAGAACGCCAGCCTTGAACACGCTATCGACAAATGGATGGCGCTGGGCCACCGTCAGAGGGAGTTTGCCGTTGATAGTGCTGCCTCCGTCATATTTGCGGATATATCCGTCCGCACCACCCGTCATCCAGTAGCGCAAATCCGGAGTCACGGCAATTGCGTTGATACTGGTACTGTGTGGAGCTGCCATAGTAGGTACTATATCATATAATCGAGCGGTGATCGTTTCGGGTCGGAGAGAGGGCCGCAAACGTAGTGCTGAGGGGATAGTTGAGGTTCCGGAAGGAGAGCCTGGTTGGTTTTGCGGATCGCTGGTTGAGAAGTTATTGTGGTCAGGCTTGGGGTTGGACATGAGACCATCATCGCCCATGTTGTGATCGGCATCCGCGTTATTCTCGTCTTCGTCTTCATCATCATTGCCTTCCCCTTCTCCATCGCCCTCTGCCTCTTTATCTTCGTCGCCATCAGCCTCCCCATCGCCATCTCTATCCTCGTCACCATCATGATCGCCATCAGCATCAGCATCTTCATCTTCAACATCGTCATCGTTGCCGTCCTCATCATTGTCATTTTCGTTGTCGTCAACATCGTCCATAACCTCGTCCTGGTCGTTTTCTGAAGACGCTACTGATTCGCGATCGTCGTCATCCATTTTCGCAAGGGCCAATTGCAACACTCTCTAGTTTGCGAAGTTGGCTGTTGCGAACAATTAGCCCTTTGCTGTGAATGGGGCAGCAGTGTGCGTGCGTGGTGTAGAGTAGTGATGTGTATTTAAATGCACAACGGAAAAATTGAACTTGTAGTTTTTTTGGTTATAACAAAGACAAGACGTAAAGAAATTAAACTAGCGCAGGCGCAAGGCGCATTAGAGAGAGATTGAAAAAAAAAAAAAAAAAAAAAAGAAAAAAGTGTATATTTTTTGAGACTGGTGATTTCAAATCTACATCATCGCGTACCTTGTCCCAAGCTTCCCTTCCTTATCACTAGGGTTAAGTCATATTTCAATAGGGTATCGCTTATCACTATGATATGATGCTACAACTGGCTAACTAGTAATGTCGTGTATTTTTAAAATTCAATCAGTACCCCAAACTTAGACCCCTCAGAGGCATTCCCGGTCTTTTTGCCTTTTGAATTATTCCCCTTTTTCCTGTTCCTTTTCCTGCTCTTATTTGCAGTCTTTTCTGGTGTAGAAGACTCGTTGAGGGTTAGATCCTCCATCAAGTTATTTGAGTAGCTCTCACCGTCACTCTCAACATTAATATCGGAAATTGATTCCTGGTCGTTCACTTCATATTCCTGCTTCTCCCGAGACATGATGATCATCTCTAGTCTTTCGTCGAGACTCATATTCATGAAGTCTGCAGTATCGACGGTGTTTAGGCTACTTGGCGTAGTCCCGTTGCATTCGTCACATCTGCACTCGTCAATACAGGTCTTTGTGCATGCGTGACCGCAGGACATTGGACGGTTGCATAGAGCCTCGCACAAAATTTTGTCGTGGTGGTATCTAGATAATAGGAAGGTTAGAATCTGTCACTCTTGTGTAAGGCACTTTCATGATGTGCTGGCCGGTGTCTACTTACGAATGGCAGAGCTTGGGACACTCATGGCCACAGACCAAAACTTCTTTGCATTTCTCTTCACATCCCCCGTCAAGACGGGCGAGGTCGTCGGGATGTGTGACGCACGTCTTAATTCCGTGCTTTTCACAAATGAGCTCAAGAGCCGGTCCTTGGCGATTCTGCTCCATTAAAATTTCTAGGGTTCTGAGCCAGGCTGTCTCGGCCTTCTTGGCATATAGGAAGTTTTCGAAATTTCCAAAGATGTACAGCCCTCGCCGGGCTCTGCTGAGGGCTACGACAGTGCGGCGGAAGTCGTCTAGGAATCCAATGGACCAGGATCCGCACTCCAGTGGACTGCGCACTAGGGAGAGAAGAATAACATCGTTCTCCTCACCCTGGAATCCATCAACTGTAAAGATGTGAAAGGGGCCCGATGTTAAGGCATTGATGCCGGAGTCTTCCTCTAAAAGCATGCGAATAACCGGGACCTGGCCCTTGTAAAACGTGAGGACAGTGATCTTGTCGGGCGGGGTTCCATTTTGAACAAGATGTCGAAAAAGACCAACTAACATCTTGGCTTCCATAATGTTGATGCGGCTCTTGAGCCCGGTCAGTCGCTCAGGCCATTCATGGTGGAACCAAAAAGTCTCCAAGCCGCCCATTCCGGGGACAAGAGGTCTTTGCGTCCTGCAGCGCACTATTTCATGGTCCTCAAGATCTTTGTAAAACGGGTTGATGAGACTCCGGATCATTGGCGCCATGCGGCGCTGGACTCTCAACATCACGTATGGAATTCCCATACTGATTAATCTTTCAAACAAAGAAACGTTGAGGTTGTATGGAGACTCGGTAAGACATCTCACCTCAGCGTGTGGCGCAAGTTGCATATGGTCTCCTACAAGAATCATCTGCTCTACAGAGGACAAAGGGGCGGCAATGATATTGGCCTCCCGCGTTTCCGCAGCTTCTTCTATCAACATTACTCGTGGCCTAACGTGTTGAATCAATTCGCGAAACTTTGTCAAGCCAGTTGTGGTACACCCAAGAACATTGGATTTACTAGCACGTACCACGGCTGCATTTCTATGCTGGCGAGAGCGATTGCATGCTCTGCTAAGCATGTTAATTTCTTTGATAAGATTCCAGACTGAATCACGGCCGGCCTCCGCCAGCTTCTTGAGCCACAGTTTGTATAGCCAAGGCCGGCGAGGCACTGCAATCTTGTACAGATCTTGGTGCTTCTTCGCTGCAAATTCAACGTTCTTCCATAGCGCCTCTGACTCTATTACGTTCTTGTCTGTTTGGACGGAGTACTTGAATTTGACGGGAATGAAAACCTCTTTTCTGTCATCCTGATCCTGAGGAGCGAACACATCCTCAACAGGATCAGGTACGTCTAAATCGTCATTGGTATCCTCTTCAACTTCTGGTGGGATATCAAGCCGAGCTGAGGTCTCGACAAATCTCCCTTCAAGCCAGTCAACTAGGGGATTAGCCGAAGACTCAAAAGATTCTAAACCTGGGAACTCGCTCCAGTCTAGAGAAAAGGATGTTTCGCTCTGCTCGGAGGTTATTAGTCCGGCTTCTACGAGAGACTGGGCTGTCAAAAGCTCAGTGGGATACGTTTTTTCAATAGCATGCTGAAGAGCAGTAACTGTGCTCATGCGCTTCTTTTCCTGGGCATGAAGCCCGAATGAGTTGGGCTTATTCGGCATGTTCATGTACAATGCGCGGACTGTTCTTTCGGAAATTTCGGCCTCACGACTTCGAGACCCCAGTCGAGCAACCTTTGCGCCGAGATTAAGGCAGCTCATTAAAATCTGGTCTAGGGCTCGGTTTGTTTGAGCTGTGACCAGGACAGTATCCCCTCGGGGCAGGTTTTCGAGAATGATTTTTAGGGCTGAAACAGATGTGAATGTTTTTCCTGTTCCAGGAGGGCCCTGCACAATAGAGATCTCTTTTGCTAGCATCATGTGAAATGCCAGCAGCTGGGTGGGATCTAGACCAGAAGCGCCGCCGAATTCCTGAGGCAAAGGGGAACTCAGGTCGACATTTCGGTCGGGAAAGTCCGTGTTGGGGGGCACCATAGACTCGATGTTGATAATGGACTTGTCGCCGTCGAAAAGGGGGGCTGAGCGGGGGTGTTTGTTGCCGCTGATGAAGAATTTGTCGAATTTGGTGCTTTGTGACTTTGTTAATGCCTAGAATTCCACAGTGAAAGCGAATGGAGGGTACTTACGGTTCTTTACTCCACCGCTTAAGGCCTTCCATTACGTGGCGAACGGCCTCATACAGCCCGGAACCTCCGGCTTGAACCATGACTAGCTCCTGGTCAGGGTCCAGCATAAACTTTGTGTCTTCTTCATCTCTCCACGAGACATCAATACGAGGGGCTGTGAAGGCGTGTTCGCCGTCCCCGGGCAGGAGACCGCCTTCTAGGATACGCTTAGTGACGACTGCGACAATAACCTTGGAGCTGAAGTTATCGGAAAGCGGAGAAATGGCTACTAGAGACCCGGCAGTGAGTCTTTTAGAAGTTTCCCAATCGATTTTGATGGGGCTTTTTTCGATTGAGAAGGATATGCGATAGGATATGCCGTGGATGTCGGCAACAAGGCCTTCTAGGAAAACCTGCAAGCCGAATGAAGAGTCAGTGTGAGAATCGCTGGGGTAGAAAGGAGGATAAGTAGATGTAAGCCAACAACATGCCTTGGAGTATACTTTCGTCTCCATGCTGTCCATCATATCGGGGGTTATTTTGTACTCGCTGACGGAGCGGCGTAGGAGCTCCGTTGCTTCATGGCGTAGAAGCGAGTAGTGAATCGCGGCGTGCGACTCTCGGCTCTCGGGGAGCTTTGAAATGTCATTTTCTAGGGGAAGAATTGGGTAGTCTGAGATGACTTCTTCCTTATCTGGGATTTCACTTCTCCACCACGATGGAGTGCATGTGTCTAAATCCGGCTTGGGCATTTTCGCGGGGACGGCTTTAGAAGAAGAGGAGGGTTGGTCACCTTGTGATGGCTAGGCAAGGTGGCATAAGGACAGCCGGATTTGCAGTACAGCTAGCAATGGGGGCCTGGGGGATATATCCAGACCTTTGCGTATCAGAAGCCCAAAGGTTGTTTGTCGCAGGATAAACTGGTGGCAAAGATTGCAGAAAAGGGTTCCATTGTCCATTGTCCATTGTCCATTTTTCATCTAATTTTTTACATGCATACTGATCAAGGCAGCCTGTGCAAACCACGTTTAGCTTGTAGTTAGAGGTAGTTGCTTGTTTGTCGTGATGGGTATACTTGGTGTAACTGGAGAGCAAGGTGTCTTGCGCGAAGACACAAGTACAGACAACTTGTAGGAGGGACATGTTGCAAGGCGCGTGTAGGGTACACGGTTGCGTTGCCATGTGAAAAGAAAATTGGACAAAAAATCAACCAGTCTTTTGATGATGGGTGGTAGCTGTGTTCTTCACGGCTCGAGCTGAGTCTTCAAAGGGAGTTGATGAAACCATTTCATATCAAACATGTGTGGTACGAAATCCCAGCAACCAAGCACCCTCCCCTAGATTTCTTGGCCCTCTGATACCCTATAGGCAGCTGAGGTAACCCAATTCCATCATCAAACCCACCTAATTTCCGCAGCCCCTATGGGCTGCTGCCTGGATAGTTTGCTCAGCAGTAGTGGCGGTGAATCATGGCCGGAAGCTGATATGCACCCACTTTCCAATATGCAAGTATCCTGATAGTGTTATTTCTCACTGGGCGAGCGATTAAATGAAGCTGAAGGTCAAGAGATGGTTCGACGGCAAGTAGCACAAGCATATAGAGTGTGAAGTCTGTGTGCACAAAAGACTAGCGGGCGGCAAGCACGGCCGTCCAGCGTGCGACCGCCCATACAACACCAGATGATAGATAGGCCCTGGCGCTCTCAAGACTAGCGACATGGAGATGGGGGTATCTAGAAGGAGAGATGCAAGGAGCAGTCTCAAAGCAGAGACAGAGACAGAGACAGAGACAGGCAGGACTTTCCTATTTCAACTAGCTATTCATCACATGTTGCTGGCGCAGATTGCGAAATGTATCGACGAAACGTCTGCTTTCATCCTAATGATAAGTGTAATGTACGGTTCGGTTACAGATGTAGGATTTGCGTGGCAACAAGTCATGCGGAGCAAGTGGTATGCGGATTACATTCCATCTGCATATTCTGTATATGGACATGCAGATACAACTGGTTCTTGCAGCAGTCCAGGCATAAGGCGCGAGGGGAAAGCGAGGACAAGGGATAATGAAAATTGAAAAAAAAAAAAAAAAAAACGAACAAAAGGTAGCAAGAACAAATACAAATAACTCGCGTGGGCATTTTCCGCTGCGCAGCACGGTCGTTTGAATGGCGTAGACAGGGCGAGTTGAGCCATGTTGGATATTCCTAGGCTGGGAAATAAGCTTGATAGGAAGAGACGGCTTCTAGAAAACAACTAAATAGCTATCCACGTGTACGAAACATGCCCTACAAGTCATGCTAGCTGCTGGAGCAGAAGACGGGGAAGCACAAGAAGGCAGACGCAGTTCTGATGGCCCGTGATCGAAGGCCACTATGTATGTACATGTATATATGTATATGCACTTGCACAAAGTCTTGATTTGATGTCCTCCACGCTTCCGAGGTTGGCTGCAAGTGCAAGTCTCTATAAATCATGAAGGGCAAGAAGCAGGCGGGCAAGGATGAAACACAGGGGAGAAGCAATAAGGCAAAAAGGACCTCGCATGCAGCTCCCGTGTCTGTGCTAAGAAGAAAGGATAATCAAAGGCCACGAGAAAAACAATGGGAAGCAAGGAGCTTTGTTTGGCTGCAGCATATTGTCTGCTTGGTGTGATGGCCTGATTCTAATGTAGGGCAAGGGTAAAGAAACCCCCCCCAAACAAACAAACAAAAAAGAAAAAACTGACTGAGAGTGAATAATCTTTGTGCAGGGGATGAACGAAGAAGAAAACCTAGACCAAGGTGCTGATACCCCCCCCCCTCTCTCTTTCTCATTGTCGCTTGTGGTGTTTCCACCCATCACATCACGGCCCCATCAAGAAGCAAGCAAGTATTGTTTGTATATGTGCATGTATATGTGTCTACATATACTGCCACCCCACTACTACTAACTGGGGTGTCGAGAGAGAAACTCGGCTATAAGCATGAATAGGGAGGGCCCTCCTGACTTGAGCAGCAGCAGCTTTGACACTACAGAGCGGTCGTTACGGCTTCGCATAGGACTTCTGAAAGGGGTAGACGAAGCTGTATGTATCATAGGGGGAGGAGCAGGAAAAAAGGAAAACACAGAGCTTACTCTTTTCCTCATATCCGACAATTCTCGTTTAAAGAGGTAGCAGCGGGCCCAAACCAGGTACATGTATAGCGTAACCTTTCCATATAAGACACCGCAGGCGGGGTACGGGTAGTGCTGGCAGTGAAGAAGGGAAAAATGCGTGTCTAGTCCAGGTCATCTGTCGTAAATAGAGAACATACCGAGGAGGCAAGACGAGAAGGGCGGGCAAAGGTAAGACTTAAGAGCTAAAGGACTTGTTTCGAAACAAAGTCTTATAGTAAGATTCTATTATGCTTCTAGTGAAGGCGCATTATTGGGCCAACTCACTTGGACGGGCTGACAGGCTGGTAATATACGAAGCTATGTGGCATAGAATGTCTCTGCGTCAAGACAAATGACGTCCATCTCATCTGATAGGGGAGCCAAGTACGGCTCCAAGTCAAAAGGCGGGCGCACTGTGGCATTTAGAAAGTACATGGAGAGTGGTGGTAATAGCAGTAACGTGGGATTCCAAGGTCGAAGGTACAAAGATACAGAGAGATGTTTCTATTAAAAGAACGCCCAGGGCAGCAGCCTACAGCTACAGAGCAGACCGGCGAAGTCGTAGCTCTACCCACAGTTCGTGTGGAAGTGACAGGATGCGGCAAGCTGAAAGTACGAAACTTGAAGAACACCACGACAGGATATTGGTGCCTTACGTTGTGTCCATCTCACACAGCAAGAGAGAAAAGGACTGCAGACATATTTTACGGCATATAGAGCGAAGTACTGACTGGTGGCTCAGGGAGTCGACATACGCTCTCGTGGGTCTTTTTTGCTCTCTTTTGTTCTTCCCCTTTCTAGATGACGACTACTTCGCTGTCCTCCCGCTTTCTCACTTGCCTTTCCAAGGGGATAGTCGGCCCAGGCTGAAGGAGTGCGAGCCGGAAACAAGGAAAGCAGAGGCTAGGGAGATTGGCATCGAGAGTGGGGGGGGGGGGGGTGGGGGGGGGGGGGTGGGGGGGGGGGTGGGGGGGGGGGTTCAAGAGGGACGCCAGAGGGGAGCCAGTAAGCCGATGAACATGGCGAAAGCGGAAGATGTATACGAAGGGGCAGCAATGAGGGCAGCAAGAGAAATTCGTGCCTAAATTCAGCTATGCCCTACACACCATGGCCGCGGCGTGTCTCTCGTTCTCCCTTTCTTCCTCCCTTCGTACTCAAGTGACCCATCCCTTCTGGGAAGAATGTACATGAGATTAGAGCCCTTGGGCACGGGGATATTGCCACCAAGATGATCCGTGTGACACCAGCTCATGCCCCCAGCGCCTACCGAAGGTCCCAACCTCACGCCTACGCCTCGCTTGTATCCACAACTCTTCATCTGCTACGGCTGCCCTATCAGAGCCTGCGATGGCTAGACTCCAGGCTGGAGTCGTGAGGCGCGGCTGCAAGGTCGAGAGACAGGCTATGAGTAAGAAGGCCAAGACCGCGTGAAATATCCTGATGGGGGACTGTAGCTCATTTAATTCTTCTCTCGCATTGCTACCTCTTCTGCCCGCCATCTAACATCTCTCTATCAGCGGAGGTCCGGCCTCGATAAGCCGCGGAAACAAGCACCGACATCCGGAAATGGCTTGTGTTCCCGGCCAAGCAGGCCATACGAAAAAGACGTATTTGTTAGTGCCCAAAGATATTGGCGGATAAATAGCGGCGTCCGATCCATTCATGAGATTTGTTGTAATCTCAAGGGAGGGCGTGTGTATCAATAGCAATCTACCCTGGGGCTGTCCTTGAGATTACACTGTGCTTTAATTACTTGGCCTTTAATCTTTTGTCCTACCTCAGACTCTCCTACCCTCCCTTCTCCCCACTGCTTCTTAATGATGTGACAAAGGCTTGCAACCCTCCTCCCCCTTCTTCGCCAACCAGATCTCCAGAAGGGGAGAAGGTAGGAGACAAAGCAAGTATTAGGGGAAGGCGGTGAGGTCTAAAGCCGGCTACCTGCTTTGCACTGTCCAATAGCATAGCCCTCTTCTTTTGGGGCCTTGGCTTGAGAGGGTGCTCTCTCTCCATCTGGCTCTAGAGGTGCGGGCAAGTCTGGCTTATGGGTTCCCCTACATCGGCATTTTGAGCCATGGAGTTGCATGCTCGGGCCCCAGTCTACCAGCCACTGTGCTCATACATGTTGCTGTGAATAGCATTGGCGACGAAAGCATGCTGGGTATATCTAGATCTAGATCATCGTCCACATACGCACCCTGCTGCTGACCCTTCTGGGCTTGATGGGGACAAGATGGGTAATTAAAACGGAATCTGGAACTTTGCTCGAGTCCCATCCCAAGATTAGGAGCACAAGACCCTGCAAGCTATTTGAGTCTATTAGCTTACTCGCACTGCATAGTGAGGCTGCTGACTTACTGCATGTGGGCTACATGCTCAATGATTTTTTTCATTTTTTTTTTTCATTCTTCTACGTGTCGCCGCCTCTGCACCCACTAGTGCCAGCAGCTCCGAGTTGAGAAGGCCCACCCGACCCGCGCCGACCAGAATCCTCTCGCGGGTAGCGGCAGCAAAAGAGGCGCGTCTCCTGCTGTGGCCGTGTAGCCTGGTAAAGGGGAGAAGGGAAGAGTCCAAGGCCTAGCCCTCGTTACTCGGTGTTGGGCAAATGCGCCTAGGTGTGTACTGTGGCAAACCCTACGAATACGCGTGTGCTTGAGAGTGCGTGCGTGGGTATATTGGGATGTAGGGGTGGCATGGGTGTGCAAGGGTGGGTGGGTAGGTATGGGTGTGTGTAGATGTCAGCGAGTGCGTGAGTGAGTGTAGAAGTAACATGCCTATCTACCGTCTGCATCTAGGTAAAATACAATAAAATTACAGAGCCTATTGAAAGAAAAAAGCCAACAACAACAACTACGACTGCTACTACTACACTCCGCGTGTTATTTGTCATTTCCTTTGTGCCTCAGACGGCCTATCTGGCCCCGTTGCAGAGACAAACTTCAGTACGCCGAGGAGGATCAAACAGTCGGAAGGAGATTGCGATAAGATGCTAGCACAACCCCGTCGCAAGAAAAAGAAAGAGAGAGGGGAGAGAGAGAGCGAGACTAGGAAATGCGGATGTACAAGGTACAACCAAAACCTTGTTGGTTGAGCGGAACAGCACAGTTCTGAGCAGGGTTCATTGATCCTTTGCTTGCATCCCAGCTTGTGACTGGCGCGTCGAGATGGGTTGGCTCTGTTCAAGCAAAAAGATGAATACGATACAACCCACAGTGGGAGCAAAGGATCCGATCACAAGCCTCAATGGACACAACTGGGCGGATGCAAATGCCCAGCGTGTGCAATCGTGCGTGCGTACCAGAATGTAGAGATAGCCAGCAACGACGAGAGGGAGAGAAACGAGCAAAGGGACACGAAGAAAAACAGCTTAGATCATTTCCTCCATGAGCTGCGTTCTTCTGCCATGTGGCTTTATTTATGTGTGCTTCTGCCTTTGGCTGGACCTCGTCATCTAGACACTTGCACCCATGGTTACCATTACTCCCCACTTCGCTGTTAGTTATCTCCAACATAATGGTCCAGGCTGTGCCTCATCCTTTGCTCGCTGATATCTATTGGACAGGAGCGTTTCGTGATTCCATTCTACCGCGAAAAACAAAGAAACCAAAAAGACTGAATAGATAGTTCTTTCCACTGTACTTCATCCTGTATGTTTGCGTTGCGGCCGGCCTCGGTCTGAACAGCCTGCTTCCTCGCCGATGCCAAGCTGCGGGCATGTTTCTCAGAGTAGAAGGTCGGTGGTGCTTCTCTGGTCCAGTATAATAATAGCTCAGGCCACCGCTGTATTTTGTTGATGCTATCTGGAACAGGGAATTTGCTCCGTATGGGCGTAGAAGCGAACATGAGAGCAAGAGTCTGTGGTTTGGAGTGGAGTGACACAGCTAGCAGCACGAAATTACCGGCCATGGGCTCAGAGAAGCAAGCAGAACAATAAATAGTCCGAGGGCGAAAAGTACTTGAAGAGCCTTTGCAAATAGAAGAAGGAAAGGCAACACACTCCTTCCCTTGGTTGCAAGCACGAGGGCCAAGTACGCGCCAGGGGGGAAGGGGTAGGTAGGCCCTAGGCAGGCTGCTGTACCACAAAGGGTCATAGTGCGCTTTTAACAGGATGGCCGCGATCTCTCAGCCAAGACAGGCTTAGTGGCAGCTAGCTAGCAGGCAGGCAGGGGGCTGTTTAACTCTGAGCCCCTCCACCCTATAACACAGCGTACAAGCCATATTGACACATTTAATAGTGTGCGTGCATACACATGTCACAACCCTCCTCCTCTCTCCTTCCCTGCCTTCTCTCTTCCCCTCCTTGCCTCCCCCTCCGCCTCTGATCTGGTCTATTAAAGCCTGTCTGACAGCCAAGCACGTCCTGCCAGCATGACGTGCCTCAGAAAAACGCCCTTGCAAGGACGCCCCCAAAAAGCTCCTGTTGTAAGGACCAAAGGACTCTGCATCTGAGAGCAAAAGATCACCTCGGCCTTCCTCAGCGTGACAAGTCCAGGAACAAACCAGCTTTCTCGTTAACAGCTCAATCACCGTTAAGCTTTTTGGGTCTCGTGCTGCCTAGTCCAATCCACCACCATCGGCAAGGGCCAGGGCCAGGGCCCGGGCTAGCCATTTTTTAGGTTTAGTTAGCTTCTGTCCTCGCTGTTACTGTTTTCTTTGTCTTGTCTTGCTTGCTGTCTGCGGCCCCAACCACACACGCACATGTCGCATATCCATATGTGTCTGTGTGGTGTGCGTTCTCTTGGGCATACACTGCATACTACCACCTCAAGCTCAAAGATTCCAAAGGGCTGCAAACAAGAGGAGCCCTTTGGATTCTGTCTGCGCCTCCCTTTGCCCGATACCAACTTGTTGGCTCTAGAAACCGCGAAGAAGCGAAAAAAAAAAAAAAAAAAAAAACCCCCCCCCCCCCCCCCCAAAAAAAAAAAAAAGAAAAGGGGAAAGAGGGGGGGGGGTGGTTTTGGGTTTACCCCTTGACTGTGCGGCCCCCCTTTTGCCCCCCCCCCCCCCCCCCCCCCCCCGGGCCGTTGACAATATCACGTACGAAATGCTACTTTGCTCAATCTCAAAGAGTGAATGTGAATTATGCAGGACAAATGTGACGAAAGCGAGCGAAGACAGTAGGGGGGAGAGGAGAAGAAAGAGAAGCTGGGCCAATGACATGCTTCTGTTAGTATGCTACCCGAAACCTTAGACGATAGAAGTACCCCGATGGTAGAGGAGCAGATGAGAGTGAGGGATAGAGAGAAAGAGAGAGAGAGAGAGGGACAGAGGGACAGAGGATGAAGCATAGAAAGAGAGTAGGAATAGGCAAGAAATAAAAAAAGAAAAACAGAAAATTCATGGATAAAATCACCAGAGATCGGATCCATTGAGATTCATAGACAAGGGCATACTTGAAAACCGCAACAGCACGGCCAAGGCATGGCGTGGCTTTTGAGTATTTAGACCGCCGACATCATCCCAACCGTCCTCACTCTTTTTCCCTCGGCTGTCCTGCTTCTCCAGTCTATTGTCCCTCGCCCCAGTGCTCCCCATTCCTCGTGACTTCTGATAGGGCTTGGGTGATACTAGCCACCGCCATATTTGGTTCGTTGCGTCCAGCTCAAGATAGAGCCGTCTGTATCTTCGTCCCTCTTCTCTGTCCCATTCTTTCTATTCTTCTTCTCAATCCCGTCCTTTCTCCGTTCCTAGCTCTTGTCCCCTTCATCATCCTGCTTCTCTCTCTCCTCTTCTCCCCCTCTTCTTGTTGTTGTGTCTGCAGCATGACATTTCAGCCCGTCTATCATTCTTCTATGGACTCTTCCAGGTGCAAGATGTCTAGCCCCACTGAGGCTTTGCGAGACAAGGACCTAGAGTACACTGTCCTACCAACAGAACGTGATTGGGATGCTCGGCGAGAGGAGATAATCTACCTGTACCGGGACCGCGAGTACACATTGAACGACGTTCTCAAGGCTATACAGCAAAAGTACCGCTGGAAGGTCACGTAAGTACCCTCCCTTTCACCTACACCACCAGAACTTGCATCCAGAGACTAGGACGATAGCATTGCTCCCCTCTCTCTCTTCTCTCTTGTTGCCTATCTTTCTCTGTCCAGTAAACTAACCACTCCTGCTCTTGCTGCTCCCCCCCCCCTCGCCATAGCCCGCGCATGTTCAAAACCCGCTTTGACAAATGGGGCATCCGCAAGTACCAGAAGCATATACCCAGACGAGAGCGCCCTTCAAAGGCGCGCCGTCGCCCTGCTTTAACATCCGTCACTCTAGCTATCCGCAACTCCTCAGATGCTCCGGAGTCCGGACGAGGCCCTACTGACTTTGGCTTTTGTTCACTGCCACCCCCCCTTTCTGTCTCTCCTTCTACAGCGGGCTCTGGATACTCTGCTTCTGCAGCGGCCGCCGGCGTCACGATCGCACACTATCCGTACAGCTACACGCCGCAAGATACCCTCCCCACCCCTCCTCTGCAGTCCAGCCCCAAGACCGGCTATTCTTATGTGCCTCAAAACTCGCTTGCAGCTTACAACCAGTATGCTCTGTCCTCTCAGGCTCCAACGGCCCCCCGATCCTCCACTACGTCTCCTGCAATCTATGCCCCCCAGCACCACCATGCTACTTCAATGCCAATGCTGCCCGTATCGGCGGGCTCTCTTCCCATGCAAGTAGTCCCCCAGCACGTTATGTCTCCCCCAAACACATACTTGCCGCGGTCATCAACCTTTGACCCGATCCCAGAAAGCTACAGCCTTGATTACGCCGATAGCCTGTCTGCCAGCTCGCCGCTTTTGCCCTTGACGGTCGAGTCAAAGCCTTCTGCAGCTACATCTACCACTGCCTCCAGCTTCAATTTCGGCAGCTCAATCTCCCGCCACAGCAGCTCCAAGTGTTTGGGGGGTCTTTCCTGCTCCGAGACTACCCTAAGATGTAACGCCGAGCTGCTTCGTCTCGTTCCTGCCAACATCGCCTCCAATGGAATTAAGAGCCAGGTGGATATGTATCAAAACCTCAGCCATTCTGTGGCCTTTCTGACTCGTCTCCGGGGCCATATTCGCAAATGCTGCCAAGATGAAGAGTTCGTTGTTCGTGCAGAGACAGAGATGCAGAACCATGTGCGCCACTTGGTGACCAACATCTATCCTGCCCTGTGCTCCGGCATTGTCGGGCTAGTCAAGGTGACTACCTCTAATGTCGTTCTGAGTTCTTTTTTGAGCACTCTTGAAACCGAGGCCATCGCCATCCAAGGGCTTGAGCATCCTGTGTCTCAGCTGGCCATGTGTCTACAAAACCTGTTCCTCATACATCCCCAGAACGGCTTCAGCTCCTTGATCGAGGACATGTCTCAGCAGATGGGCCAGCAGCTGTTTGAGACATTTGGTCGCGGCAGCCCTGTGGGTCTATACCACGTGCTGGAGGGTCGATGCTCCTATCTTGTAGATGACGGTGTTTTGGTCAACATGGACGGCCTTCTAGACCTAGCCTGCAGAAGCTTGCAGAGCCAGAGCCAGAACAACGAGACCGAGATGTTCCGCTCCATGGTCATCTTCGACCCCGTCACGTCCAGCGCAGGCTCCACGGCAGCTAATGGCGCGGCAAGCCAAGAAGGCCATTGGGTTGAGGCCCGTGCTGTCATTGAACTGATATACAAGGTTGCGAGGACAAAACTCGACATCAAAGAAACCGATCCGTCCATCTCCAGCCTGACTGAAAACGCCCTTCATCGGTGTTCTGAGTTCCAGCAGGCCGCGGCGGGGGACCCTCACTCAAAGAGGGCCCAGGCTGAGCTTGCCATCGTCAATGCCCTTGTGCCTCGTATCTATCTCATAATGGCACAGAATCTGTATTACCGGGGCATCAAATCAGCCGATGAGGCCTTGCAGAATCAGGCTTTACAGTGCCTGGAAGATTCACTGGAGCGCAGCTCCAAGTACCAACACAGATCCAAGCTCTTCAGCCTATCGTTGGACATTGCGCGCCGAATGTTCAACGCTTGCAACGATTCACAGGCATTGCTTGAGCTTCAGCAAATGGAAGGACGCTTCAGGCCGGAGGAAGCTCTTGGCATCAACTGATGCCGTCCAGCTACGGCTCCTGGACTCTAGACTCGCGCGAGCTGGAGTGTGATAAGCGATAGCTAGGTAGCATGAAAACGAAACTACTCGGCCGCAGGCTAAGCCAGAGCCTCTGTATATCCCAACTAGACGTGCTGTTGCGCGAAAAGGACTACAGAAGAGACAAGACCGCGGCGATGGGCCGATAGAGAATCTCGGTGGCGGGGGAAGCAATGGGAGATGTGGGTGGCCGTTTCATGGGTTTTCTTTTTTTGTTGGGTGATTGATGGTCGTGGAGATGATGCCTTTTGAGGCAGCTTTCCGGCTAGGGTGTTCGTCTGTTGTTCTCGTTCCAATCTTTTCGTTCGGAATATTCCGCCCTATATATTTAGCGCTCGCCCATCTTCAGTCTGTCTCTTCTGTGCTCTTCCTTGGTTGACATAAAAATATATAAATAACGAGGCATCACGACCACATCGTGATGGCCAAATAAAATCATGTCATGACACGGGCGCCAATTTTAGTAGTGACCGACCCTTCCCTTTCTTATCTTGCGCCCCCCCCAACCCCCCCCCCCCCTCCCCAGCCCCCTCCTCCTCCCCCCTCCGCCCCTTTCACACAGCCATCCCCTCTTCTATTCTGTTACCTCCCC
>JAXCEX010000290.1:0-27350 GCA_038382965.1 Ceratocystis huliohia
TGTGTTGTGGGTAGGATTGTGTTGTGTGAGAGTAGTGTGTGATGGGGGTGGTGATAGGGGAGAGCTTAAGATCATCAGTGCATTGAAGAGGTTTTTTATTATTATTAGAAATAGCACAAAGGGTTACACCAACGTTCACAAAGTGGGCACTGTTAAGTCTCTCAACTAAAGCCCAAACAGGCAAGACTCATATCTTGGCTGGTCCGTTCCATATATTTGCTAGCTCTGATTGGCCAAGCTGAAAACATATTTTTTCATCACCTTGCCCGCAGCAGCCCATCCACGACATCCCCCACTATCAAGATTAATCCAGTCTGAATATACATACAAAGCGTCTCATCTTCACTCCCCAAGTCGCAAGTCAGAACCGCCCTTGGTCAGCCATTTCTAAATCATCAGAGCAATCCCATATCCACCACCCTCAGCCCAACATGGCCCCCACTCTGAACGAAGAGGAGATCGATGATCTTCTTTACTTTTCTCGGACCGGTGAAGATAATGACCTGAACGAAGTCTTAGCAAGCCTGGCGGAGAGAGAAAAGGTGACCAAGGCGGAGATCCTAATCTCTGCGAAGGACGACTCCAAGGCCACTTGCCTTCACATGGCTACCGGCAACGGTCACATCAGTAAGTCTATCTAGATGGCAGACAACGCTGAAAATAGAGAAAAACTCACACATCCCTTCTTTTTTTTCATTTAGGCACAGTCAAGATTCTTTTGGAGGCCTTTAGCGGGCGGCCAGCAGAGGAAAAAAAGGCATATGTGGATGCAGCCAACGAGTTTGGTAACACAGGCCTGCACTGGGCAGCCATGGGCGGCCATTTAGAGGCAGTCCAGGCTCTGTTGGCAGCTAGTGCAGACCCGGTTCTAACCAACGAAAAGGACTACATGCCCTTAGACCTAGCCAATTTGCACGGAAAGCTAGACGTAGTCCAGTTCTTCATGAAAGAGGCGGGTGATTTGGAGACTGGCAATGACGGTGGCTTGGAGGGAGCGACCAAGTCGGTCACGCTTGAGACGCTAGAGAAAGCGGAAGAGTCCAAGGAAACTCCTGCTAATGACGGGCTGTAGGAATGGACGGAGGGCCTGGACCGCCAAAAAAAAGTGAGAAGCACTAGGAGAGTCAACCAGACAGATGGAACCAGCATAGGAGCACAGAAGCAGCGGAAGATGTCTCAACCAGAAAGGGCCAAAGAGGCATCATGGGACACCAAACAAGAACGGGCGGGACCTGGAGCAAGTAAGACAAAAAATACAGCATGTCTACTGAGACGAGACGGCCCAGACAGAAAAGCGGCAGTAGAAGTTAGACAAAATGAAAGGGGGTTATCAGTGCAAACCCAAGAGACTTTGCCGGGGCGTGCGTGATGTTGCACGCATCATACCAGACTTGACAGAGATCAAATGACTCAAATAAACACGACGATCAGACCAATAAGTGGTAACAAAAAATCAAGAGCCTGCGTGCGTACATGGCCAAAAAGGGACACAACTCGGCACCTGCAGCATTGCAACGATGCGAGATATTCCGGGGCTGCCTTCTTGCTTGCGTCTTCGGATAAGCCATGTTCCGAAGTGAAATAGACCAAAAGGGGTGGCTTCGCGAGGTATTCCCAAAGAAAAAACTACCCGAAAGTCTTGCTTGTGTTGGCCAAAAGTCTTGAGTCGTCGGTGAAAAAAGGGAAAAGAAAATAAGTAAAAAAAGAAGAGGAGAAAACAGCTTGGAGCAGGTGTCGGGCGACAAAGAACGGCAAGCCGTTTCTAGTCAGACATTCACATCACCCACATGCCCATACGTACACGCGAAAGAGCAATGGAGAACGGCGATTAAACAGAGACACAAGCCGGCCGGTGTCTGTTCTATTGTCCTGATCTTGTCTCCCCCTTCTCCAGCTTAATGCTGTCCCCCCATCCCTACGAGATTCGTGTTGCTGACTCGCATCTCTCCAAGCCCACGGTACGGTAAGGGTACGATTTTGGGACAACCTAGCTAACGCCGGCGTCTGCCTCCTGTATTCCTTTTTGTCTCTTTTATTTTCCTGTATTGCTATTTGTTTTTAGGCGGCCGCCCTGTCTCGCGGATGATCTTCCTGACTCCTGAGAGCATTCTCGGGCTATTTCCTTTCACTGTGTTTATCGATAATTTATTGCCTCTTGTGTCTACTTATCCACTTCTGTTTATGGACAAGAGCGGTTGTCATTTGCCTTTTTAGGAGACATTGGGTTGGTATTGATACGTTACCCGTCTGGCTCCTCGAGGGAGGACACGCAGAATTATGACAGGTCGACTTTCCTGTTTGTCCTGTTGTCCCATTTTAATTGCCATGGCAGGCTGAAAAAAGAGGATGGGAAAAAGGAATATGGTCATGGCCAGCAGCCTGGGGCTGGCTGGCATTCCGGATCCCAGGTCTTGTCAGCCAGTTCAGCCGTCGCGGAGAGACCTTGAAGTGTGCCGATATTGTGTTAATTTTGGGCTAGTGCGATACGGTGCGGATATGGGAAATAAAAACTTGGAAGAGGTGTTGTCGTGGTGCCTACGCTTCCATGCAAGTATGTACAGCCCCAAAATAATTTTCACTGGCATATATCAAAAGGAAGCGGCTTATACTATTGGGAGGAGAGGGGGGCATGAAAAGCGAGCGCTGTATCCACGCTCTCAGCCAGCCAATGACAGCATGCTTTCTATTCTTGTCGGGTACTTTTTTCCATCTCGTTCTTTTAGATAGACTCTTCAGCTAACAACAACCTGGCTTAACATTCTCAGCATAAGGAGCCGAAGTTCTCATGCAGGTACAAGTCCAGTGGTGAGACATGCATAAGTCAGATAGAGAGGATCCTTCTCCCTAAGACGAATCTTTGCACACACACCTACAAAAGAGGGGGCGAGGTGAGAAAACAAAGTGCAAGAAAATAATGAGAAAACAGATAAAGAGGATGAAGTAGCAACAAAGCAATGAGAAGCACTTGCGAAATTTGTAAGCAACAAAAAGGGGAAATACTACTACGAGGTTGAGCCACAGTTTGCAGGGGAAAAAAAAGACACATCTCCAGTGTTAACTTGGAGGACGTCAAGCCTAGTGTTGCACAAGACTCGACGATATTCTGGCTGTGGTACCTGCCTACCCTGTCTTTGGGGCCTTGTACCCTACTTGGTTGTACGTGCTGGCCAGGCACTCGTTCTCCCAAAGCCTTGTATTACAGAGCTAGCAGTTGCATGCATTCTCATAGACAGGGAAACCGCTCAACGCTAGCGTCCCAGATACATTAATCACCATCACCACCAAAGCATAGCTAGTTTTAGCTTCATAGCAAGCGGATATTGGGTTTTTTCTTTCCTTTCTGCCACTGAATGCCACAAGTTCCTCCCTTCGCCGCCGTGCAAAGGAGAAAGAAAGCCTATAACTGTGGGTGATCGTCATCATACTCGTCCATCTTCCTTCATCGCCCTTCCCTCCTTGTTTCCTTCCCTTGGCCCTCCTCCCTAGTCCGTCCTGGGCCAAGGAGAGGAGGGCTCTAGGACAAAAGTGCAAGTGAAAGGGAGGAAACGCGAGCATACAAAATTGAACGAAAGAGAAAGGCCAAGGATAAAACGGGAGCGAGCCTGAACGTGAAAATGACTGTTCATATTAGTCAGTCGGGAGAGATAGTAAGGGGGGAAACAAATAAGAGATGGATCCAGCTTCTCCAGGCAAGCAGGCTCGAGAAAGGAAGCTGTGTTTCTTTTTATGCTTCCTGATGATCTATATTGCGCTTCCTTTTGGCCCCACGGGTTAGCTGGCTGAAGCTTAGGTAAGCAGCATGTTTCCTCTTTCCTGGGTCGGGTCACTGCTTTCCTATTCAGTCAGTCAAAAGGCAAGCACGGCAAGAAAAGGGGATGCTAAGTTCGAGGCGAGGGGTATTATTACATCAAATTAGGGAGGTAGAAAGGGAAAGTAGACGAAAGCAAGTGGGGAAAAAAAATCACTGCCCCACCTTCTCTCGCCGTTATCCTGCAAGTGCAAGATGCAAGATGCAAGAACCTCCATCCTGCCTGTCCCTGTTCCCTTGGTAATTTCTTTGCTTCCCAACCCCACTTCCTGCATTCAATTCTGAGCAAAACATCTCTTAGAGCAGTACATCGGTACGAGAATGACAAAAAAGGAAAGTGTCGCCGGGAGAACTCCGGGGGTTGAGGTTTTCCCCTCATCGCCGATGCACAAGTAATCAGCCAGCCGCAATCACGAACCATGGTGGCCAGGCATGGCGTGCAGGAAGGGCCCAATGCAACCAAGATTGCGGACACCAAAAAGACTATCAGAATACAACGACAGCAAAATGGTAGCGGGAAATATGCAGGTAAGCACATGCACAATGTATACAACACGGGAGGCCCTGACTCTTCTATCTGTTCTATGTCGGCTGTCTGCAGGTGCAGTCGCAGACGCTACCTGGTCTTTTGTTCTAGAAGGGCAGGGCGGAAGGGAAGCACCTAGCCTATTCTCCCTCTCTATCATGAGAAGCTGTCAACTACATGCAGCCAGCCGTTCCCGATAGACTTCCAGATTCCCCGGAGCCTTTGTACACCCAGTGCATGGCGCAGCTGACGGAGGCGAGAAGCAAGAGACATGAAGCAAGGACCTTTCCTCTCCCACCCAGTGTCACTTACACAAGTACATGCACGCCAGCCACAACAACGGGGGAGATGGTCTGTTTGGGGTTGATGAAGCTGGAACGCGGCAGCGAGGGCGGCAGCATCGGGGAAACGGGGAAAGCCATCTCTGGCTCATTTGTACCACCAACGGCATAGCATGTATCGACCTGCATCAAACCTGGCTGGTTGGGCGTCTGGACAGAGCGATCGATCGTGCATCAAAACCCCCCCAAGACGCCTTGCATCAGAAACATGTGACATAAAGAACCTCAAAAATAACTGCCGCGCCTCCTCCCCCTCACCCTGGATTTAGGAAAGGACGGTACTATTATTGTGCATACAGGCGTGTGTGTGTGTAACAGCACCTCGGACGACGATGCGACATGAGGGCCAGGCGATGGCAAAGAGCACCAGTCTGTATGTTTCTATAATTGACGATGCACCCGCTGTTTTATCTATTTTGCGCTGGCTTGTAGTTAGCTCCCGCCTATTGTTTTCCTCCAGCAGGATTCAAGTGAGAAACACAATGAAGCCAGAACTGACACGCTAAACAATGGACAGAGGAAGCTGCATTAACCGCACCAGCTCGCTCTAGGCCTAGGACCAGCCTAGCCTAGCCTTGCCAGTCTCAGGCCTAGTGCATATTTGTTGCTTTTGTGCTACGAGACACTAAACATGCACACGCTATGCACAAGTATACCACGACAAAGGCTCCATCAAGATGTCCTGCTCCCTATATTCCCCTTTTTTTTATTTTTCCTTCTTTCATGCTGCAACCATCCAACCGGCCGGCCGATCATCTTCTCATCTCTTGACCTCTGATTGTCTTCTTCTTTTCCCTGTTTCAAAGTGCACCCTTCGCAAAGAGATGACTCCTCCATTGCCACAGAACAAACAAAACAAAAAAGAGGAAAAAAGAAGAAAAAAGAGCAGTGTCCAAGCTTCATTCGTTGCTGCTCTTGGTTTGCTTAGTCGTCCACTATAGGCGCTAAATTGCTTCCCTCTGGCTGTGGTTTTTGCTTTGCCCCTGATTTTTGCTACCAGTAGACCAAGAATCCTGCAATTATCCAGCCAACACAAATTGGCTGTCACATGCCAGATTCAAGGGGCAATCAGCAGCTTCAGCCTAAGCAAGGAGAACAAGCACAAGATAAAAAAAAAAGCAACAGAGTAATTCTTCCCATCCATTCGCAAAATGACTGCGTCACTGTTGGCTGTGCTGATTTGTGTGCCATAATATTTTCTTGCGCCAACCGTATTGCCTTGAAAATTCAACCAAGAGCCCACGACAACGAGCCACGCCCAAGTATTTGGCAATCAAAATCAAGCCTAAACGAAAAACATGCACAAGATAGACTAAAAGCAAACACCGATGTGCAGAAGACGCGGTTGTCAGGGGAAACATTGGCATAAAGAGTAACCCCTAAATTCTATGAAAATTTATCACGAGTAGAAAATAATAAGTGCAAATTGAAACGCCACGTCTATAGTTCCCAGCAATCAAAGGCAGTAATAAAAGCAAACGCCAAAAGTGAACCCCGAATATCAGATACGCTTGGCCAAGACGCCTTTCAGCGAATGGCACTCTGCCCAATGTTCGTAAAAACAAGAAAAATAAACACGGTGTAGTGGGAACTGGGCTTTGTAGCAACGAACGTCTGTCTCGCTCGCTCTCTATGGTTGAAGACGATGGCGGTCAAATAGTGTTAGGATGTCGGTATCTCAAACACACCCAAAGTCAGGAACAAAATAATGAATAAAAAACGAAACAGAAAACAAGAAATATGAATGGAGACGCAATGGGCTACTGGGAAGCTGGCAACCGTCTTGAAAAGCGAGAGTGCAGAACACCTCGTCGAAAAAAGGGACGGAGTGAAATAGAAACAAAGAATAAAAATGTCGGAGGGGAAGGGCAGCGAGCCGAAGATTGTAGAGTGAAAAAAAAAAAATGGAAAAAGAATGGACCAATAGCAGGACCAAGAAGAAAACCCAAGGCAGATTAGAAAGAGATAATGTGCAAAAGCCCAAACGGATAATGGGTATCGAGAAGCATCAAAAGGAGGAGTCCCGCCAGGGAAACCCAAGAAGAGAAGCGCCAAAGGTCAATAAACCAAAAAGGGTAGAGAGTCTGGAACAGACAAGCGAAGAGTGCGGTCAGAAAGACTCTTGTTTGGACGAAGTGGTGTGGGGCGAATAGCTGTTTATACAGCCAGGTCGAGGCACTATCGCCAGAGAGCATTGTAAAAAGAAAGGATAGAGCTGCTCAGAGCAGAGACCGGCCGTTGTTAAGGCGCAGTAGTTGTGGCGAGCACTCGGGCCCGTCCAATGTGCCATGTGGATATCGGGTGATATGGACAGAACCTCCCCCATTGCCGCAGTCTAACCAGAATATTGAAGCCGACTGTATGACCAAGCAGCAGGCGCACTGGAAGGCATCTAATTTTTGTTGGAGCTGTTGGTGGAGCCACCAGTAGGTTTAGGAGTTGTAGGTACACCGCTAATGTCGTAAGCACCGCGGCCCATGTCGACAAGCTCGAAGGTGTTGGAGAAGGCCATTTTGAAGTTCCGGGATTGGAGGTGTCTGCAGATAGATGTTAGCTTGTCGAGCTTCGAAGGACCACCATTGGATGGTACAGCACTTACGCGTAGAGGTTGAGTGGAGATTGTTCTGGTTGCTGGAATCACAACTGTGTGGATAGGCAAGAGAGAGAAAAAGGAGACGGCGAGGTCGGTGCCACGAAGTCCTTTTATAGTCGAAAATCTATACTGCTGCAATTGCGTGCGGTTGTGGTTGCTGTGCAGAGTAGTTGTCAGAATGAAGGTGGGCTGGTGATATTAATCTGGCGATGTAGCGAAGTAGATAGTCTAGATGCAGTGTGAAGAACAACGATGAGGTATAAGGCAAGTGCGTCGAGACAAACGGGTGCTCTAGTGCGAAAAAACAAGAAAGGCTGGAAGATGATAGAAAATATTAGAATAGAAAGATGGAGTGGAGGAAAGAGCTTGAGTATCTGGAGAACAGAAGGAACAGATGCGGTACTGGAAGAGGGAGAAGAGAGTGTGTTATATCTAAGATCTTGAGCCTACGCTTTGTACTGTCCAACATGCCAGGTCCGAAAAAATAGAGAAAAAAAAACAACTCCTTTCCTAGAACCTTTTTCTCTATCCTTTTCTTAGGACGGGCGGCGATGGCCCAGGGATTTTGGAATAAAAGAAGCCAGGCAATAAAAACAATTATAATTCTATAGGAGCACTCTATAAATTGTCTTTTTTTTTATTGTACTGTTTTAGATAGTTATAGGGGGGTGTCTGTGTGAGGACCCTTACTCCGGGGCGTGAGCCTATAACATCCATTTTAACACATTTATTTCTTTTCCCCATATCCCCTTTGTTGTCAAACGTGTCTCACGCCGTCCGTCTGTATACAGGAAACAACTCGCAACCTGCAACTTGCAACTCGCAACTGCAAATTTGCCTTGCAGCAGTGCAGAAAAGTGTTTCTGTCTCTACTGGCCTTATCTCACTGTGCATCTGCCCACGCTGCCCCTAGGTCTCCATGTCTCTCGTTTTGTAGTTTTCTCACTGTCTATGTCTCTTTGTCTCTGTCTCTCTCCAATTACGTGTGTGTCGCCCCCCCATCGCATCACATCCTCCATCCCATCCTGATCCAGTCTGTCCCGGCCTGAAGTCGACCTATCTCATTCTGTCCCCATCCCGTGTCGCTGTAGCTTACCCATATTCATCGCTGGCCACATAGCTGGCAGCCAGACCATCCCTAAGGCCATTCTTTTTCCAGGTATCAGGCACCACCATGATGGCATGGCTACGGCCACAGTCACAATTACAATTACTACCAAAATGCACGAACAATGCAAGATACAGTCACCATCACCCGCCTCTTGTATCATCCAGGGCCATGTGATTGGTTCTTTTGTCACCAGCACCAGTTCTCTTTGTTCCCTAGTGTCTTGCCATCTGCCCTGCTGTCAAGCTCTAGCTCAGCTAGCCACCGCCTAAATCTAAACCCCTTTACATCCACTCGTAAGCTATCTCCGCCCTGCAACATGAAATGTCCCCTTCACGCCTGTATTTTTTGCTACCTGTCTACTTTGCTGCCAACAGGCCCTTTTGTACTTTCCCAGCACTGGGAGACCCCGAAGCATGCTCTTCTGGTTGGAAAATGCACCTGGACTATATTTCCTAGCTTCACAGCTATCTCTTGTGCCTGTACCTTTGACAGCATCGCAGCCTCACAACTGGCCCTGGCCTGCCTTGTTCCACGATGCTAGGCCCCTTGCTGCCTGCCTGAAGAGAATAAATATACACAACAGCCACCAAACAGAGACGGAAAGGCTTGTGTGAGCGCTAGCATGGTCGAAAGCACAGTCTTAGCCACCCAGAGGCCCCCGAGTATGGGCTCCAAAACACGCACCCATAGGATTATTCTCTGTGTCCTTGTACTTGTACAGTGCATCACATACAAGGGCAGCAGGCCAAGTTCCAAGTCACACAACACAGCAGGTTGACAACATTCAAAGGGAAGAAGAGAAGGGCATCCAGCCTGGACATGCACATCCACGCACACACAAACACACCTCACCACAAACATGCCCACAAAAAAAAGCCACGTGAACTTACAGTCAGAGGGAAAGAATAATAAGCAGACGCTCCCATATGCCAGCTGGACCTTGGTACATTGCATGTATGTATGTATGTATTGTGCATGCAACAAAAAGACAACAAATATGCTCTTGCTTGTTTGCCCTTCTTTTCCTCTACCTTGCCTTCATTCTCATCTGGCCCACGGCATTTCTCCCTGCCGTCCCCGCCTTCTTATCCGTCCTCTGCCTACAAGCCTGGGACAGTAAAGAGCAGACAGCAAAGAGCATCTCGCCATCGTGAGCTCACTTAGTATTGCTAAACACGCAGACGACCAAGCACGACTTTTCATGAGCGTCCATAAGAATTGTTGCTGCTGCTTTTTTACTGACCGCCTGTTTGTGAGTTTTCGTGTTTACAGTACTACTAACGCTTGGATAGCCGTTTGTGGCTCGCCATTTTATTACAGTTATTAATGCTGTGATTGTTTTTTGCCTCTATTGGCCTATTCGTTTTTATGAGACTAGATAGACCAGTTAACGATTCCAGGGTAGGGGGCAGGAGGAGCAAGGGCAGAAGGATGGGAGGTGAGAAGGATACTGGCTGGGGGCTGGCTAGAAGACTAGAAAACAGCCAGAGCGTGCGTAGAATTGGAGGAAAAGGCCAGCAAACCAAAACAAACAAGAGCGCAGCAAAGACCAACCAAAGCAAGCCCATCAAAGGAGGGCAGATCAAGCAAATCCTTGAGGGACTCTTGGCTCAGGCTCAGGCTCAGGCTCAGGCTCAGGCTCAGGCTCTCAGGGCTTGGGGGTGTGTAAAGTGCGTGTAAAGTGCTGTTGATAATGTTCTGTCTCTCGCTGGTTTGATATGCTTGATGAGAAACAGCGCCTGGCCTGAACGTTGTGCTAGTTAGTTGGCTGTTCTCTCTGCCTTCATTTTTAATCTAACCTAAATTGTATTTTATTTATGTATTTGCATGTTTCCAACTGGAATCTTGTCGCCAAGACGTCCCGTCCCGTTCATCTAATACCCGTAAAACAAGTAGAGTGAGAGACCTTTTGGATAAACTCCCCCGCTAGCTGTGATGTGATAACACATTCATCCCCGGCCTGGGTTTAGCCTGCCCTAGTGTAGAAACATCTACCAACAGGTTCAGTTTTCAGTTTCCGTCGTTTCTTTTGTTCTCCTTTCTCCTGCTTTTTGCCTTGGCCGGCCTAAAGCTAACCTTCTCGCCATCCAAAAGAGAAATATTATGATTTGTCCTGCCTTCAAGCAACACCAAAACCAGCCAGCCCTTTAGCCGCTAGCCTACCCCCAGCCCATCAATCAATCGAGATTAGCATATCAGCGGAACAAAAGGACAGGCAGCTGGCCAGACCTAAAAAGAAAATGAAGGAATCACCAGGCCTCAGGAGCGATTCCCGGGTCCTATGGACTGCTAGAAAGGGCTCCTTGTCAGGGGACTGGGGGATAGAAAGGGCGGTTGTGAGCGGGCTGCCCGCAGCTTGCCAGACCTACTAGTATATGGATAATTCAACTTGTGGCAAGTTGGAATGAGGGATAAGGAAGGGCCTGGAACTTTTAGCCTGTTACCCCCGAATTGATTGAACTACGGGGTACGGAAACATCTTGTCTACTAGAGCCAGCCAAGGAGAGAGACAAAGTTCCCAGCGTCGTGGATGTTTTCAAGGATAAGATGAGTAGGCGCTATTCCAGCTCTACCTAGGCCGTGTTTCTGGGACAGAAACTAACAACGGATCAAGCAATAAAAAATAGAGGTATCAAGGTATACGCAGTAAACATGGGCGAAGGGAGCCGGAAATCCAGGGAGGAAAGGCGTGGAGGAAGGATAACCCTTTATGGTGATAACCCTAACCAAGCGCTAAGCAAGACAAAAAGGAATACTTCAAATTGTTTGATTGGCCGACAAAGGTTTGGTTTGCGACAATGTGGGTAGGCTTTCTTTTTCTTTTTTTTTGTCACTTCACTTGTGAGAGCGTTGTCTAGCAATGGCGACGCTTGTGTCAGCTTACAAAAGTAGGCTTATAAGTCCTTCCGGCTGCTCAGGCCAGTCCATAATCGAAATTAACCAGGAGGGGGCAGGTAGGTCTGAAGGAGGTACCGAAAAATGAGAAGGATAAATTACCCACTAAGGCAAAGAAACCGTTATGTTATCAAGACGGTTAATTAGGTAGTGAGAAAAGAGAAGAAAAAAGCGCGGTATAGCACTACCTCTCATTGGTGGATAGGCGGTGTAAGTCTTGCTTGTTGTGCTGGCTACTTGCACTAAGATTCTCATTTTGTTCTGCTGTTGTTGTTTGCTTTGCATGAATGAAAAAATCGGATCGGGTTTGTTTCCCCCTACTTCTTCTAGAAGACAGCCAAGTCGTACAAGCGTGGCCAGTCAGTAATGTCATGCATGCATGAAGGTGCATATTCACACATTCACACATTCGCATACTCACATTCTCTTACTTCAAGGGAATCAATCAATCAATCCTCTTTCTCACTGCGCTCCATTTCTTGTCTCGGGCGCTTGTCTCTGAAGCTGGAAACGGACGGAGTCTCCCCGTTCCCCATACAGCATGGACTGTTTGGTACCCTGCGGGTGGCCCGGTGAATGAACGGGCGAAAGGCGGGGCTCTGGTAATATATAATGTTTTACGTGATGCTTTTATATGCGGCCTCGGCACGCTGGTAGAGGTTCTATGAAAGTTGTGGAAGTAAATAGTGGAACGGGTCCAGGCCTAGCATCAGTGCACACCTAGGAGGGTAAACTTACCTGTCACAAATGCTTTTTGACATCCGTGGATCTCTTCTCCGAGCCGAGAGTGAGGGCGAAAAGAAGGGGGTTGTCTCTGTCTGCTGCGTCTGAGGTTGCGTTTGTTGATACGGTGAAGGTGCATATTATGTACAGATACCCAATGGCATTAGGCTATAGCAGCCTTGGGGTAGTATTCGTGAGTTATAGCTGATGTAGCGAACGTATATCAGAGCCGCAACACCTTGCCCGCTCTTTGCTCTTTGCACTGTTTACATGGGCACTGTCTCTTAGACCAGATATGACGATGGCCAGTAGGAGAACTGGTAGTTCTACTTGATACACATCACGCACCCACACACGGACCCAAACCAAACTGCTGCTCACCGCGAGAGGCGGGAAAGGGAATATATGATGGATGGCGATACCTTGCATGACTTAACAGAAGCCCTTGATACCCAAATTCCAAATTGGTTCCATCTGCCGTTATATTGCAATGTCTGACAATCTGAGAATCCGAGCTGTTGATTTGTGTGACAATATTGACAAGGTCAAGCGTGGCGGTACATGGAAAGAACCAAGACAAATAAATACAAGTGGGTGCTGCTGACAAAGAAGCGAAGAAGAGGCAACAGCCCAGAGTCAAAAGCCCTAGACACGTGTTTTTGTGGAAGCCAGCCGATGCAATCGGAAGTTTACGTGAATGCAATGTGCGGTGTGCTACTGTTTGTGTGTGAGTTTTATGATTTGTGTGCGTTGCATTGTTGTGATATGTGTCAACTTGGGGGTTTGTGTAGCTTCAGCCTGAGCTAAAACATCATTGCATTCTACCCATAATTTATCTCAGACTATCACCATCGTCGTTGATCAGCATGGGCAAGCTGAGCTTCCCCTTTCAACATTTCTTCCCCATTCTCTCTTGGCTTGTCTCTTACACTTTATCTCCCCGCATCTGCGCATATACATGGAACCTCCCGCCCCAATCAAACACTGAAAAAAAAGATTCTAGAGCTGAGAGGACGGGTTCCCTCTACAGGATACCAGTTATTGGCTTTGGTTTAATTCAAGGAGATTCCGGACATAACAGAAACGGACAATTGGCGAAAAAAAAAATCAAAAAGACACAAGCAAGTCGGTAAGTTTTCCTTTTTTTCTTTTTTTTTCGGTATTCTACTTTGTGCTTGTTCATGGTGTGGCCTATGCTTTACCACCCAAAAGCCTGGCATTTCATCTAAAAACGGCAAGCAGAAGCAGAATAGTAGAAATGAAAGCAAATGAAAAGAGGGGGGGGGGGCGTCCAAGAGAGAAAGAGATGCTACATAACTGAGGATGCTGAGAAAAAAAAGGCAAGTCAGGTCTTTACAAGTACAAACTCGAGCCTTGTGCATCAAGCTAACACCATGGATAGAGCCAGACGTCTGCTCGATGAATATTCTACGGAGGCTTCTAGTTTACACTTTCTCTCCCTAATCTTGCTTTAGCAATCCTTTGGCTGTAGCCACTTTCTGAGGAACAAGGCACAGGGAACATGGGTACTGTTAATTGAATTGGCCAGACTCATGGAGAAATACAGCAAAAAAGGCTAGCGTGCTATCTCTGCTTGGCTTGTGCTATAGCCCCGTGAAGAGATCTTATAGGGCTCTACCACTTAGATCTTATAGGCATTTATAGATGCTTATAGGAGGCAAGGCTGCTTGAGCAAGAGACAAAGTGAAGCGCGCGCTATGAGCAGCCAACGCCCTTTCCACCCCGAAGGCCCTGGCTGGCTGGCCAGGCTGGTTGGCTCAACTGTGCTCTTATACCTTCCATTTTCTGCCTTTTCTCTTGTTTTGGAAGATGCTCGTTCGGTCTTGTCAAAGTAAGGCCGGAGGAAAGGAGGGAAGAAGATAACACTGGCCCATTGGCTTGGTGATTTAGGGGGGGGGGGAGACAACGCAAATGTCTGAGATACACACAGAGATATACACATGTTGGCATAAGATGCTCAGTATGCAACACAGACAAAAAAGCTCATACAACATTTCCCCAGAATGCTCCTATCCGGTTCCTCCGCTACCTTTCTTTTCTCATGTATTATACATGTGCCGAAAAAAAAACACACATGTCTCTCTGCATCTCTCTCCAGCTATGTTATCCGCCGCTCTGCTCCGCTAATTAATGGGATGGCATGACCGAAAGCACATTCTTCTATATCCACATCACTAACACCAGCGCCCGAACCATCTTAATACCAACGGCAGTCTCGGTGGGCATTCCTTATTGCGCTTGTCTTCGCCTTCACCTTGGTACCCTCAGACCCTCACCTTCTCACCTTGACACAAAGCTCCCCTTGGGCCACACTTAAGCCAGTCTCTTCACCTCCATCCTCTTTTTTTCTGTGCCCTTCCCCCGTTCACCGTGGCTTCACCTTGCCTTCTTTTTCGGCTTGGCTCTGTGCTCTGTGCTATGGCTTTTCAAGGAGTAGCCGCTCTTAGCTCTGCGTCTTGGCATCTCCGTCACCCCCCCCCCCATCAATACTTCATCGCACACCTATAATAGGCTGCCCACTATAACATCAAATCAAGCTAAGGCATCCAGAAAAGGCCAAATACGCAAACAAGTTTTTGTTGTCGTAGAGAGCTATACCAAAGATTAGAGGAAACTTGGCCCTATTGTTGTCGCCATGTGGCAAGGTTAATACAAAGTGTATAGATTATAGCCACTAACACGCATTTGGGCCAACCAAAGCAGCCAAATTGCCTTCCAAGCCGCACAAACCTCTTGGACCCTTGATCTGTAGCGGCTCGCTTTCTTCTTCTAGCCCCCTCATATTCTCTCTTCTCAGTATTGTGTCGCATCTTCTGCTACTGTCTTGGGCTAGTGCGCAACACTCACCTTTCACCTCAACTGACTGCACCTACCACGCATGATTTTCCCTTCTATAACTCGCTTGACCCGAACTAACCATCAGCCTAAACAATGGCCGCTTTATTATGGCACTAGGTTTCTTTTTCTTGGCTTAGCTGACTTGATGCTTGTCACTGTCTCCTTGGCCTTTCTTCTTTGTTGGCTAGTTAGCGCCCTTGGGTACCCTCGAGCCCGGCCAAAAATACTATGAAACAGTCAAAGGACTGAGCGACTGATAGCGCTGTGTCGTGGTGTGATGCGCCTCTTGCTTTTTTATTCTCTCTCCCTCTCTTCTAGGCGCCCTTGTTTCCTGGTCTTCTCTTTCTGGCCTATGTTCCATTGCCGTAGTTCGTAGCCATTTGTGGCGTGACTGCGCCAGACCAAACTGGCCCGGTCTAATATTGAGGCAGCATTGCATTCACCGGGCTAATGCCTGCTCTCATCCCAACGTGCAAGTCGAATGACAATCACATTAAAATTCCTCTCCTTCCAATGCCTTGGATTTTCGCTTGCTTGCTCAACCACAGGGCCAGCGTAACACAGTAAGGAAAAGAAATTGCTGGATAAATTTTTCCCTGGCCGTTCAAGCCTGCTTCCAGCGCTTTGGGGGTCGTACCTGAGGCCCTTGTCGTCTCCCCCTTCTCGCATGCCAGGGTAGCAATGCCAACTGCGTTGCCACTACTGTGGTGTTACTCCTGCTATATGCACCCATAACAGCTAATCAAACACGTCCTGGGCCACAGGCTGCTGGTGCTTCTGAGGCCCAGGCCTGATAGGTAAAAAAGAAACCCGATCCAGTGGCTTGGATCTCCGAATCCCAGAGGAACCCAAAGCACCCAGAGCAACGGTAGTTCAAAGGGAAACACCAATCCGAGCGAGGGTCAAGGGAAGTCACACGCCTTCTCTCTATCCCCTTCAGCCTAGGACCAGCCCTGTAGCCACCCAAAATAGGCTAGTAAACTGGAGGAGGGCAAGGAGGAGACGACAAGGGAAAACTTATAAAACGCAAGTTGCAATTTGATGGCACACTACGCTAGATACACAGCGTCGTAGCAAGGCGTTTTGACACGAAGAACTCAATCATTTCTTCCAAGTCTGGTGCTCGTTCTATTCTCGCTTTAGTTCACTCACCTCAAACCTCTGGTGCACCAAGAAAATCAAAGCCAAATAGCCGGCCCCTCCGTTTTGCTATAGGTGGAATTTGGGCTCAATATATCAACATGCAATCAATACTACCACAACGCGGGAGGAAACAGTAAATCATGTGCATTCTGGGAGGAGAAAACTTCTGTTTTCAGGAAGCCCAACCCAGTTACATCGGTACGTACCAGCCTTGTCGGCTTACTAGTTACACCCAAATCTGTAAACAGAGAGCAGTACATGTTTGAAAAAAGCCTTGACTCACAACTCCCTGGCGATCAAGCTCGTGATTTGATTTGCTTTCGGTGGTGTTTTGGAGAAAGCTACGATCGATTCTGGCTCAAGGTATGTCGAGGCGAGAAGTATGTATGCTTGGCTGGTATCATCGTGAGACTGGAGTATTATACGCAACTGGAGACCGTTTTCAATTGATCTAAGGCCTGCCAAGTCTCGGGACTAGTGCTTTGCAACCACAGCCGATGAATAGGTCAGCATGCTGTCTCTAGTCTTGTCTTTCTGCACCGTCGATCATAGGATCAAAAGGCCCCAATCCAACTACGAGGCGGGATGGGTAGAGGATAAAGACGCATGAAAAGCGGCGGCTTATCCCTTCTACTCTTGCCAAACAATAAGTAGGGCTTGTCCTCGGCCCTAAGCCACTAAACCGCGGCACCAAGACGCTAATGAAGTCCCTGAATTTACACAATGAGCAGCTAAAATAACAGTCGCCAGAAAAAGGATCCCAAAAAAGAACTAAAGGACCAAAAAGGGGGGATGGATGGCTTGTTTCTGGTACTAAATAAAGAGACCCGCTCGGGACCACTATCCGTAATGCTAATTGGGAAGGAGCAATAATTAATTTACTTTGTGCGATTGTAGCTTTGTACCCCCCTGATCTGGGAGCACAAAACAATATGTAGGTACACTTACATTCACAAACACAATTTTAGGTACAAATCACACAGACTTGACAGCTTTCGTCTGAAGACACAGTGTTTTATGTGCTTCTCATACAAGCCACTTACTTGCCCAACACGCACCCCGAGCCTGCGTGTTTGGGACTTAGAACAGTCCGCTACAATTAGTTCAGAAGCTTCTTTTAAGCCTGATCCTGGCCCTGAGTTTGGCCTATTCCTCCTCCGTCTGTCTAACTTGGTGCTCGCCGACTAACTGTATTGCTTATAATAGAGTCGCTGGCATTGTCCCGCCCATGTGCCATCGCCCTTTGCTGCATCTCCTGACTAATGAAAGCTGTTCTTGGTCTTCTCCTCTCGTTAATCTCTACCGGAAAAGAGGCTTTCTTCAGCTTGCGTTCAGCTTTGATGAGCTCAAAATGGCCATCCAGTCATGGAGGGGACTCCTCGACCTAGATTTTCCTTTGCCCCTTCTTTTCGCTACACCGACCGTCCCTCTCCTCAGCCACATAGAAGAGCCGGTAGCTTGGACAAAATGGAAATGGATAGGGTAGCCATACCAGGGCATCTCCCATTTCATCTCAACCCACTCCATCCCCCCCGTCCTCGTCCCCTCCCCTTCCTCTCAGCCCTGGTATCCCGGAAATTTGGGCCCTGAAAGGGGGAGGGGAGCCATATGCCTGATTTTACATAATGAACTTCTCGATTAAACAGGGCTCTTCTTCCTTTTCCGAGTTTTCTCTTTTGCCTTTTTCCTTTTCTTCTAATTGCTACGATCCCCTTTTTTTCTTTTCTCATTTCTTCCTCAGCAAGACGCGCTGTATACAGGAGAGGAAATCTTGGCCATAAAAGGAAAGCAGAAAAATAATATGGTATATTATTGCCAAATAATCCCCGACAAATCTCAGAAGATCGCCAAAGGAGGCGTCGGCTTTCCACTCTTTGGGGTCCGGACCAGGCCAGGGGCATCTTTTTGTTCTGTGGACTTCTATGGGTATTCTGTTGAGAAGAGTCGCAGCAAAGGCTGCAGCCATGAAAGGAGAGTACAGCCATAAGCCACTTAATGCTTACCTACCCACCCCGCTCTACTCCCCTAAAGGCCATATTCTTATCTGTCGGACTATCACCAAACCTATCCAGGTTGTTTTTTCCCTGCCTGTCCCGGCTCCTGGGTTCTCGTGATATATTAGGCGTAAACTCCGAGTCAATGCCCACCCCCTATGAGAAATTTGATAGCCTGTAGCCTCTTATTTCTCATTCCATTCTTGCTCATGGACAGCGTTCTCCCAACAACCCCAACAGGGGCATTGTCTCTCCTTCCTCTCCCACTCCCCATTTCCCTTCCCGTAATCTGGTACCGACTTGTCCAACTTGCCTCTTCTGCTCTGTGTCTTGTTTTTGCCCAGCTGCCCTGTCCTGCCATGCCATGCCACACCCTGTAAGCTGCACAGTTCTCTCTGTCTACCTTGACAATTCATTCTCCTGAAGCATCCAGTCATCAGCAGGCCCGCATTGAGCTCTCTAAGCGCCATCGCGTGGTCTTGCCTATCTCTGTTCTCTGTCTTTGGCTTTCCCTTGGTGTAAGCGACTCCCCGCTGATAGGTTCCTTATGTTGTCTCCTTTTTGCTATATTGATCTTCAGAGTTCCCTAGACTAGGTGTACCTCATGGCTTTGTCATGCAGTATAGAGGCTGAGTAAAAAAAGCAGATCCCGCCTGGCCGGTAACCCTGGAGCAAGTCCTCGGAAAATCGAGCCATGTCAGGCATGCCTTTGCTTGTGCTACAGCCTGTTTAAATAAACTAGGTTGGCTCAGGTTTGAGTGAATTTGGATCTCTCGCACGCACTCGGAGAATTTAAGGTAAAGCCGAGTGAATGGTGATATTTTCTTAGCAAGTCGTACAAGCCGGAAGTAAATCTACTCCATAAAATGACATGTAATACCATCTAGGGTTTTGATCAATGTAGTAATCCTTAGGGTAGAGGGCTCACATGCTAGGGTTTAGTGAGGATGCATCCTGCAGCTGCCACCAGCTGGTCCCGTAACGTCACCCAGCCCCGCAAGGCTTGGGCTATGCAGCCATTAGTCCAGAGCTCCCGATAGATAGCCTTCACACGAGAAAGGCTGTTGAGCTTCATTGAGTCAGCAATTCTGTTCTTTGCTCATGTCTATTAACCAAAAAGCCTAAATCTCACTGGGAGCTTTTAATCGCATATTTTAGAGAAAAAATTGATCTTTTTTTTCTGTAAACCTCTGCTCTGCCAACACTCTAAAGCCGCAATCAAAAGAGAGGAAACCCAAGCTCCACGACATCTACATCTAAAGCTTATTTACTCGAGCTCCACTGCTCCCAGTCGCCTCCATCTTCCACGACCATCTCTCGAGCTCGCACTTAATATACAAAAACTAAATACGACGCTACCGCCAGGATGTCTATTATCCAGCAAGTCACGGCCGACTCGTTCAACGATGCTTGGCGTACCATCAACATTGATGCGTTGGAGGAGGACTCGCCCTACAACTTCAATACATCTACGCTGCACCCACCCCAGCCTGAGATCCCAGAGGCTGAAGTACGTGCGTTATCGACGCAGGTGCGCCAGTTGCTGCGTGGTGGGGACTCTGAGGGTGCATTGAGAGGGTGCCTGGAAATGCCGGTGTACAACGGCGATGACGCGGCAAAGGTGAGTGATGTATCGGCAGCAATAGAGGTCAACAGGGTCACATTTTCACAGGAGAGCAAAAAAGGCTAATTGTTCCCCTGCACGTATAGGAAGCCCATCTGCAGACCATCCTCGAGGTTCTGCAGTCTATCAAGGCTAGTGATATGACTCCTATCCTCACCCAAATCTACACATCCCCTGGCGGCAGCGAGCTAGTCGATGTTTTGATGAAGTACCTGTAAGAGCAAATCACAGCTATAAAAAGCTATAGTGGCATTCATGGGAAGACTAACATTTTACTTGATTCCTGCTAGTTACAAAGGAATGGACTCTGGATCGTCCCGCACGACCTCGGCCAGAGTGGCTCCCCAGGCGACGGGATTCAGCCAAGTGGGAATGAGACCTGGTGGCCCCAATGAGTCGGTGACAGCAGCCATGAGCGTGCTTTTGAGCTGGCATGAGAAAGTGGTAGATGTTGCGGGACAGGGCTGCATTGTGCGGTGTATGTCGGACTTCCGAAGAGTTTGAACTTGAAGGGCGAATGAATCTTTTTTGGAAACTGTCCTTCGAAAGCTATGCTTTGATGAATGAAAGCGGCGTTTGACTAGTTTTTATTGTTTTTAAAGGCGTTCTTATTTCTTTGAATGCCCAAGTATGGGGCTTTCGGATTGGTAGAGATGCCATGCCGTCTGCGGCTGCTTTTATTATGTTGCCCAAGACACATGAATAGAGGTGTTTTTTTAAAGAAATTTAGAGATACACATATTTGTACAGAAAAATGACCAACCGGTAGGATGTACATTATGAACGCAGAGATGATGAGTATGAGATACACGACGGTGGTTCAGCCTCCACCGTCATCTGGTGTCGTTGTCCATATCTAATCAGTCCTTCTTGGCTAGAACATCAATGAGACTGACCTCGCCACTGCCTCTCTTTGCGGGCTTGGGTTGGTTCTCGCCTTGCTTCCAGCCAATCATGTAGATGATGCGGAAAGTTGCGGGGATGCTCCCGTCATCATTTCCATGAAGCTCTTTGTATATAGCATTAGCAGCTAGTAGCACATCCCTCGAGATGGGCCCCATTTCGCGGCCAAGAACAGCGTTGGCTTCGCCCATGGCCTGCAGGTCCTGCATTAGGGCAAACATATCGGGGTAGTCGACAATGATATCATCAACGTCAACTGTTAGCATCTGGAAGTTGGCCTTTTGTAGAAGATTCCCGACGTCGCGAACATCGGCCAGTGGCGAGACATGCGGAGACACGCCGCCGCGACGCTCCTGCTCGGCTAGCTGCAGCGATGTGCGAAGCTCGAACAATGTATCGCCGCCAAGCATGGCCCCGAGGAAAGGACAGTCAGGCTTGAGCATGGCATTGATCTTAGCCAGAAAGCCAGGCAGATCGTTGATCCAGTGCATGCTGAGCGAGCTGAGGACCATGTCAAACGAGGCGGGGTCGTAGATAAGAGCCTCCTCGTCATCCACGACATCACGTGTGATAGAAAGCTGCTCGTTAAATGGTTGGTCAGAATCGCGATAGAGGAGGGCATGCGACGAGTCGACGGCGAGAAGAGACCCGATGCGGTCGGCGATGGGCGGCGAAGTGGGGCTTGCAGGATCGGGGTTGGGGCGGGTCAGGGCACGAGCAATGTTGCACGAGTTTGCGCCGAGGTCGAGAACTCGAGGAAAGTGGCGCTTGATGTCCTGGAGGTAGTCTTGGTTTAGTGGGGGGTGGCCGTAACTGGCGATTACTGGAGGGGCAGAAACTCACGAGTAGACGTTCGCAGAGGCGAACAGCGACTTCATCCTTGAGATAGTCTGCCTGGCGACTATCCTGGACATTGCGGGCTGCTCGTTCTTTCTGGAGCCATTTGGTGCGGCGATTGAATATCTGAAACTGCGGAGAAGGCGAGGCATGTGAAGCGAAGCCGCGGACACAGGGAAGTGCGATGGCGACAGCAGAAGAGGTGGGGGAGAAGATAGGTGTGGAGGCCGGTTTGTGGTGGAGGAGAGACGTTAAAGCCCGGATTGAAGTGCGGGTGGCGAGAGTAGCAAGGATCATGGCATTTAGACGGAGGGGAGAAAGGAAAGAAGGGAGAGGAGAATAGCAAGGTGTAGGATGGGCTGGTTGTTGGTGCTGATGTTGCACAATGCTATAACGGGGAGAAACCAGAGCAGGATCATAGCAAAGGGTTTGGAAGGCATGTGCATGTGCTATCGATAAGGGTTGAAGGGTATCCTACTGCGTTCTCTGTAGCGCCGGGATGCCCTATAAATACAGGGGCATGTGGATATTTTGTAGGCTCTTGCAGGCTCCATTAGGTCATCATAGGCCCCCCATCAAGACTTTAGGCCGAACGAGACTGGCTTATTCTACTATTCTTTCTTGCCAGCTATCCCGCCTTTTTGAGTCTCTGTTTTCCTCATCATCCAATTAATAATTCTATATTTTTTTTTCGTTGCTTCAATCAACAAGTGCCCCCTTTTTCCTTCTCTCTTTGTCTCTTTCCCAAGGCTGCCACTGCAGTGCAAAGCCAGACAAGGCTACGCTTCATTAAACGAAGAGCCACAAAGCAAAGCCTGGCTAGCTTAGCCGCCCCGCCCACCCGCCCCCTTTTGTGAATCTCCGGACCGTCTCTTGCCGACTGCGATTTGAACCAGCTGGTCTCTGCGGGCTTCCCGGCTATTGAAGAAAAGCCCTGGGCCTTATACGCGTAACTGCGGGTGTTTGCCTCACGAGTCTGGACTCACTTTTTATTTACCGGCCTATCCTTTGACGACTGGCATTGAAGCGTGTCCACATCCCCGATCCGATCGCCCGATAACGTCGATATCGTTCTGGCTCTGTCTAGCCTAGCCTGGCCTTCCGTACTCTTGCCATCCTGCCCCGATCTTACCTCCTTTGCCCTGCTCTCCCGCTTAGCCCTCCCATAATACTAACCCTCCATTAATCATGTCGTCCGGAAGCACATCCTTCCTGGGCCGTTCGTCCACTGGTAATCAGAACATGCGCGGCCTGGTCCAGTTTATTGCTGACTTGCGCAATGCTCGAGCCCGGGAGCTAGAGGAAAAGCGCATCAACAAGGAACTGGCCAATATCAGGACAAAGTTCAAGGATGGAAACCTGAACGGCTACCACAAGAAGAAATACGTGTGTAAGCTCTTGTACATCTACATCTTGGGCTGGGATGTCGACTTTGGCCACCTGGAGGCTGTTAACCTCATATCGTCCAATAAATACTCGGAGAAGCAGATCGGCTATCTTGCCCTGACATTGTTGCTACACGAGAAGCATGAGATGTTGCATTTGGTTTTCAATAGCATCCGCAAGGACCTCATGGACCATAACGAGCTGTTCAACTGCTTGGCACTGCATGCTATAGCCAACATTGGTGGGCGTGAGATGGGTGAGGCTCTTAGCAGTGAGGTGCATCGTCTGCTGATTTCACCGTAGGCTTTCTTCTATCCTTTGACTCTCTGGAATCGGTACTAATCAACGGTCTTCCCCCGTAGAACCTCAAAGTCCTTTGTCAAGAAAAAGGCTGCCCTTACCCTCTTGCGCCTATACCGCAAATATCCGGCCATAGTACAGCCGACCTGGTCAGAGCGCATCATTTCTCTTCTTGACGATCCCGATCTTGGCGTTGGCCTTTCCGTATCCTCACTTGTCATGACTCTGGCTCAGGACAACCTCGAGCAGTACAAGGGCGCATACCCCAAGGCTGCCGCAAGATTAAAGCGCATAGTCATGGACAACGAATTCACACACGACTATCTATACTACAAGGTGCCCTGCCCATGGATTCAAGTTAAGCTGTTGCGTCTCCTACAGTACTTCCCGCCATCTGAAGATACCCATGTGCGGGACATGATACGCACGTCACTCACGAAAATCCTCAACAATGCTATGGAGTCCAATAAAAATGTGCAACAAAACAATGCCCAGAATGCCGTGCTATTCGAGGCTATCAACCTGATTATCCACCTTGATAACGAGACCGGGCTTATGAAGTCAGTCTCGACACGCTTGGGACGCTTTATTCAGTCACGAGAAACGAACGTGCGATATCTCGGCCTCGAAGCCATGACCCATCTGGCTGCACGAACCGAGACCCTAGACCCCATAAAGCAACACCAGGACATAATCCTTGGCTCACTCAAAGACCGCGACATTAGTGTGCGCCGCAAGGGACTAGACCTGCTTTATAGCATGTGCGACTCGTCTAACTCGCGTGCTATCGTGGGCGAGCTGCTGCACTTCCTCCAAAACGCCGACTTTGCCATCCGTGAGGAAATGGTGCTCAAGATTGCTATCCTGACAGAGAAGTATGCCACTGATGTACAGTGGTATGTTGATATTTCTTTAAGGCTGATTGCCATGGCTGGTGACCACGTAGCCGATGAGGTCTGGCAGCGTGTGATTCAGATTGTCACCAACAATGAGGAGCTGCAGGTTTACGCGGCTCAGAATGCCCTGCAGTATGTCAAGCACGACCACTGCCATGAGACACTCGTCAAGATTGGCTCCTATATTCTCGGCGAGTTTGGGCACCTTATTGCCGACCAGCAGCGCTGCAGTCCTATTGAGCAGTTTATGGCTTTGCAGTCTAAAATGTCTGGGTGCTCTTCTAGCACGCGCGGGATGATTCTGTCATGCTTCGTCAAGTTTGTCAATTTGTTCCCTGAAATCAAACCACAGCTTATTAGTATCTTCCAGCTATATAGCCACACCTTAGACTCAGAGTTACAACAACGTGCCTGTGAGTACCTTTCTTTAGCAACCCGACCAACTGATGATCTACTGCGGACTGTTTGTGATGAAATGCCGCCTTTCCCCGAACGCCAATCTGCCTTGCTTTCGCGTCTGCACCAGAAACATGCCAATACTAGCGACAAGACAACGTGGATTGTTGGCGGCAAAGACGCCAATACCGATACCGTTGAGCGGAACATGGCTGTTAACGGGGGCTTGAAACGCACGTTTACCGTTCGTGGGAACGGAGATGTAACTGGTGGCTCAGGCTCTGGCCAATCTGGAGGAGCGGGCAATGATCTTGCTGGAATAGATCTTCTGGCAAGCGATGGAAAGACCCCTAAAATGCCTAATCTAGCTAGCGCGGCTCATCTTTCCCCAGGCTGGGAGCATGGATACAACCGACTGATGCTTAAGGCTGACGGTGTGCTGTTTGAGGATGGCCAGATTCAGATTGGTGTGAGATCTGAGTATCGCGGCGAGATGGCGTGTTTGATAATGTACTTCCGCAATCGTACGCCGGCTACGATAACGTCGTTTACTACAACGCTCGATCTCGATGAATCAGAAAAGGGCAATCTTACGTGGGATGTCAAGTCTCTTCCGGAGCCAACTATTGGCGAAGGCCAGCAAGCCCAGCAAATCATCATGTACGAAGCTAAGCGCATGTTTGAGAAGATTCCCACTATTCGCATTAGCTACCTAGCTGGCGCACTACAAGCACTGACACTCAAGCTCCCTGTCGCTGGACACAAGTTCATGAGTCCTGCCGACCTGTCAGCCGATGACTTTTTTAAGCGCTGGAAGCAAATTGGCGGTGGCCCGCGCGAGGCACAAAAGATTGTCGGATTGACTGCGCGCACGTCGGCGAGCCGTGGCCTGAATGTCGACTTTGTGCGCCATATAATCGACGGATTTCGCTGGAAGATCCTGGACGGTGTAGACCCGAAGCCCCAGAATATTGTGGGTGCCAGTGTGTTGCATACGTCGGAAGCCGGAAAGTTTGGTTGCTTGATGCGACTGGAGCCGAATTACGAGTCTCAGGTAAGTTTAATTCATGGCGTATAGTTTGTCCATGTAGATGCCCATTTTCACTAACTGGTAACCTGTCCGTCTTTGTAGGTTGTGCGCCTCACGATTCGCGCTACCGATGAAGCTGTCCCGCCGATTCTGCTTAAGCTCATGGAAGATCGCATTGCAGAAGGCTCACCGGCAACTATGGATATGGGCGGAATACATTCTGGGCCAACAAGACAGGAGATTTCGGATGTATTTGGGAACGTCATGGTGTGATGACGGACAGGGATGGAGACAACGAGACTGAGTTTCTAGGGCTTGAATCAGGGTTTTGCTGTTGGTTGCTTTGATGCTATTTACATGCTTTGTGCTGGGCTTGTTCTCTGTCAGACCAGGGGAGATGGCGTACGTTGGAATATGTTTTGCAGGTATATATTTTACATTCCTCCTGCCCCTCTGCCCTTTAATACTACACTAGACCTACATCAACTACACCACTACTTGTGCATCCGTCTTTGCTGGCCTTGTCCCGAAAATCGTGCTGCCCACTCTAATCTCCCCACTGCCCATGGCAATCGCTCCTTCAAAGTCCTCGCTCATGCCCATACTCAACTCTAGCTTTTCGTCACTCTGTAGCTGCAACTCGGACTCAACTAGCAGCTTCTGCTCTGTCAAAACACGGAAGTCTTCGTTCTCGGTCTCGGCTGTCGTTGCATGCGACCGGGCAATCGCACCAATGGTCATCAGGCCTAGAAGGTTGAGCGCTGGTAGCTCACGGACAGTCCGACATAATGCAACAGTTTCTGGGCCAGGAGCACAACCGGATTTGTTTTCCTCGCCCGAGGTGTTGACTTGGATGTGAATGTTGAGCGGCGTGGTGACGGGAGAATCGGCGGATGCAATGGCATCGGCACGGTGCTTGGAAAGGAGCTGTGCTTTCTTGAGGGTATCGACGCTGGAAACGGCCCAGAGGTTGGGGATCTTGGAGAGCCCTTTGCAATGACCTGGAGAAGGACGTGGTTGTTAGGCATTAGAGTTGAGGAGGGGCTGGGGGGCTTGGATCAGGGCTGGCGCAGAGGAAGGGTGATGAGATAGAACAAAAGGACAAGTGATACGAACCGGACTGCAGACCACCAATGAAGTGCCACTTGATGCTGGGAGGGAGCAGTTCAGCCTTCTGCGTCAGCTCTTGTGCATAGTTCTCGCCAAAGTGCTCGTGGTTTGTAGGGTTTTGGTGGAGAGCAAGAATATCATTGGCAGGTTTCAGCTTGGAGACGGCAACAAGACGGACCTACACAGTTGCGAAGCAACGAATGGATCTATGGTTAGCTTGAGAGCTCGTTAGGGGAAGCAGAAGATTAACCTACTGGCCGGCCCTTGGCTACTGTGGTAACGGAGCTTTGTACCGACTGGAGTTGAGAAATGAGCGTGGCGGCACGGGTATAGTCGACCTTCATTTCGGAAACAGCAGACATTGCGATATATACGATAGAATTAAGATGCCTCGATCTTTCCCTCGTTTTGTGGTGCTTGAGAGGCGCAACTCAAGTTTAGGTATATCAAAGTTGGAGATCTTTTAAAAGGCGGTAAGGGCCCTTTTGCGGTAGATTCGTAGCTCCTAAGGCGGTGAGCGAGCCACCTGCTAATTCTGCTTGGCAGATATGCCCCGCGCTGAGGTCTTAAAGCTTCCATGACATTCCAGCATCAGCATCTGCAACAAAGCAGAAAACCGCAGTTGCTAGATTTAGGAATTTATTTTCGAAATACTGAATTTCATCACAAAACTTGCGTTTTCCTCTTCATGCGTAGCTTGTCTATCTAAGCCTTATATTCATCAAATATTGACCTTAGCTTTGTCACTTGCAACCCAACCCCCCCACCCTCTCATTATTCTTCTCGTAACACTCTCACCTAACAATAAGCAAACAAACACTCACTGTCTCTCCACAGTCCCTACCTCCCCAACCGCTCCCACTCCTCTCCACCAC
>JAXCEX010000291.1:0-26821 GCA_038382965.1 Ceratocystis huliohia
GGTTTCTGCATCCTCTGGCCGATCCGTTTTACCACTCCCAGATTGTCGATACACAGGTTCAGGTCTTCTGCTTGAGAGGGGGCGACTTCGGTGGCAGCTCTGACTGCCTTGAGGGCAGCAATCGCTTTTAACAGTGCTTTTAGGCCGAATCCAGCCATGCTAGCCCTCCTTAAAATCGAAGGACCAATGAACCGATTTAGACGTGAATGGGCCACCTGTTGGCTTCTTGACGTCTACTAATCTCGGTCGTAAGGTCTAGTCGGCGATAAATGAATCTAGATACCTGGTTGCGTCTTAATTCCGGTTAGTCGCTTTGTTGTCTTAGCAGGCCTATAGCGCAAGCGCGAATCTGATTGCGGGAATGTGCAGGGAAGATGTGCAGCAGCTTTGATTTAACCAATATACACAAAGAATAAGTAGCACAGGCTAGGCCAAGAAGGTGACAGGAATGTTATGATGTTGTTGAAGCAAGAAATCTATCTGCGTTTAGGGTTAGATACTATTTTGGGACAGCTCCATGTAAAAGGATCTTCATAGACGTCTTGGTATCTGAATAGATTAATTTCTAGGCCCACCTATTGCTGGCTAGAGTATCTGCAAACTGCAAGTTTTGATACGTAGGTGCTCTGTTCACAACAAGTGAATATGCAGTAGTGCTTAGACATGACAGTCGTACATTATTGCCAAGAAGCTGGCTAGACCACGATCCTCTTGACCAGAGCTCCCCATGGCTATTATGCTATTAGCGACATGAAATGGCCCATTCTCTGCATAGCCCAGTCTACTAATTATATCAATCTTAATAGACCACTGGTCTGGGCATTTTATTGAATAATCACAGGTGAAATTGAGAAGTAAAGAAAACAAAGTCCAGCTGTGTATCTATAGCCTGGCTTTTCTATAAAGCTGATCCCGTCCCAGTAGCAAAGCGCTACCTGGAAAGCACACTACTTCTCACTCCCTCTCTTCTTTCATATCTACAACTAACGACCTATCCCTCGGACTTTGGTTATCCTCTGTTTCGCTTTTTTCTTCATTCTATACTCGCTATATCACGATGTGGCTCTCGAATTTTTCCCAGCTAGCCTTTATGGCTGCTATATTTTCCACTCAAGCCATTGCAGGCGATAAGAAAGTCCCTCTTCCTAGTGAACTTGGCATTGAAGTCTCTCATGGACTATACCGCGGCAAGATTCTTGCTTCGAGTAACGAAGGCTTTCAAGCTAGATTCTATGTTACCGAAGGATTAGAATCTATTCAAATCGAAGAGTTCCGACATCCGGGAAACACTTTCAAGTTCTACGAAGCTGTGATGAGCATTTGGAAAGACCAAAGCGGGCTCACTCCACAAAGTCTTAGATATATTGTGTACTATGACGTCGATAACGACGATTGTCGCAAGATTGACGAAGCCATCAGATTATATGGCCATGACCCTTTTGGCGAAAAAGCAATTTATGGCATTACTGTCCCAAGAGACTCTCCGGCTGACGCTGAAGCTTGGAATCATTTAATTACAGCTTCATTTGCAAATGATGGCGAGGAAATTTGCACTGAATATGAAGAGATGAGCGACCGGTATATCGAGTCATTTAAGATTGGTATGAACTGTGACTCGGACAGATGGGTTAGCGTTAATTTTGGTAGAAAAAGTGATCAAGACACTGAGAACACTTCTCAATAATGATGCCCTAGCTACACCTGATCTTAGGCATCATAGATATACACCCTGTAACTAGTCTATAGTGTACAAGAAAGGATGGCAGTACAGGAAAGGAAAGCTATTCATAATAGATAGACACGGGAATTTTAGGGCTATGCCTTGCTGAGAGAGCCGGACACAAGTAATTCTAGACATTCTGCGCTCTACAGCTCTCCACCATGAATTTCTTACGCTGGTTGATCATATCCGGTTTGATATCTCCTTGAGGGCTCTGACGAAAATGATTTTACATCTAGAGTGGTGTAGGATAGTCTTGGAGTCGTGTGATCAGATGTCCGGATTGTATATCAGCTTGGCCAATTCTAAAGCCCTATCTCTAGTGTTCTTTAAACTGATCCTTGACTCTTTTTTACTCGGCAATTTAGATTCTCACTCACTCTCCCTTCCTTACTTCTTGCTTTTATACCAACTCCCTATTGTCTCTGATAAGCTAGATTCTTATCAGTACCTGAAGTTCATCTGGAACGCTCACGGTGGCTCTCTCAAGATCCCATCTGCTGTCTCGGAGTTCCGGAGAAGTGAGTTCTCATGGCCATGATGCTCTTGGATCCTGTACTCCGACCATCGGCCCACATTCATGGTTGCTGTTCATGTATGAGGGACATTTGTAGAGTAGTGATTGTTAGGGTTCCTGCGTGGATGGATAAGATCTTTGGATTACTATGTGTATTGAAGCTGACTTTATATAATCGACTCGTATTAGTACAAATTGGGTAGGACGTACTGAATGTCCTTGGAACGAAAAGAAGAAAGAATAACAGATTATAGTTGCTTGTTTTCTATCTAATTCTTGATCGAAGAGCGGATCTCAACCGACTTATATATCTATCATTACAGTGTCTAGACCAAACATATGTCCTTGGAAATGAAGAATAGATCTTATGGGTTTGAATCAGATGATTTATTAAAGTTCTACTCTACATACCCTCTCAAGACTTCATTCCTGTTATGTTTGAACTCAAGAGGATGAGGCGGCCTTCATGGGTGTTGTGCCACAAGAGGTATGGGTGTTATTTTAAAGAAGTATGATGCGCCACATAAAAGGATAGGCTCGTTATGTCTGGCACTAACCCCAACACTTGGCTGAACTTGGTCAGGTTACAGACAACTCGGCTGTATGTGTAGATGTGGAGAGGGTGCTTTGTTTATGTTTTCTACTTCTAATATCTTTTCTTGCCAGTAAAGCCAAATAACAGTAGATATTAGGAGGACGTACTGAATGTCCTAGAGTGAAGAGAGGAAAGAAATGAGAGAATGATTGACTGTAATTGTTGTCTAACCAAGTCTCGATTGAAGAGCGGATCTCAACCGATTTATACATGCAGCACTACTATGTCTAGACCAAACACATGGACCTTGGAAGAAGGTCCTCTATGTCTGGTGTTAACCCTAACGTTCAGCCGAACTGGATCAGGGTCAGATATCTTAGTAATCCTGACCTAGGTTACTGACACCAAATGGTAGTAGTTGGTGGCCAAGGCTTCTCTACAGATGTGATTAGGGGCAATTTTGATGTTGTTAGACAACGTGCTGTGGACCCGTGGCTTGTGCTTGTGCAACCCGGAGAAGACGGTTTCGATAAAATCTGGTTGGTGATACGACAGTAAGTATAAACTCTACTTATAACACTTACACTCACACGATAGTTACCAAACGACCTACAAGAAGATAAGCCATTAAGCTTGTGTGTCCTGCAATGGTTCCCTATGCTGACTCCATGATGTTTTTGGCCCTACTTGACTGATGTTGTTTTTGGCGCAGACTCTTGGACCTAGACATTAGACTAGTTCCAACAAACTAGGAAGCGCTCGGCATTTAAACCGAGCCACGATAGACCATGACGCTAGACTGGGGAGAACCTAGAATAAGCACTTTTACTGCCCCTGTCCCTTGCCATCCGATATTCTAGGCTTAAGGCTTATTGTCTGAGTTCGCTGTCTCAAGAATCCACACATCTGGCCCAAAAGCTCCTGTCTTCAAGCAATATCGATAGGTGTTCTCACCAAGTTTGGCTTCTTGATCTGGCTACAGTTGCTTGGGGCTGAAGGTAACATTCTCCCTATTTTAGAGTTTGTAGAAAGCCAGAGATCATTGTTAGATCAATACATTCCCATTGTCTGTCATTCTCTTCCAGAATTTCCTCCCTTTTCTTTTTTTCCCTTAATTCTCCTTCACCACATTCATGCAGCTAGTGTTGCACACTGTCACCGCTACATAACTCGGTACGATGGAGACGCTGGGTATATCTATCCTTCCACGCTTTCCTTTTTTCGCACGATACGACATATATAGAACGTAATACCCATCAGGCCCATATGCTGTACGTAGTTGGGAGTAAACTGTGTGTTGTTGAGAAGGCTTGGGTAGCCGGCTTACTCTACAGATTGATCTGCTGCCTTTTGCTAGATGGGCAGAGTTGAGGCTGTTGCCGGTGCACGATGGCCAAGACTCACGATGATGATGATGATGATGATAATGATGAAATTCTATTTATACTCTTGGTAACTATCTGGCGTCCCATTTTGTGAGTCCGGAGGTCTGAAGATGTCCGAGTTTTCCATCGCCGATTTTCTGTGTCTCCTGCCGCCTGTGTCCCTGTGGTCCCGGGTAGCGACGGCGCCGCACCCATAGGGACTTGCGAGAGACACTCCCCTGCTGCCTCGCATGTCTGCTCGGCTCCGAAAACGAAAAAGAAAAGCAAAAACCTAAAGGAAAGACAAGTGTAAATGTGAGTCAGTGTCACTAATGCAAGCTTGACCCAACTTGCCCTCAAGGCCGTAGCCTACTGTCCTGTGTTTGTCATTAGCTTCTTTCCGAGCGTAATTCTGCCCTTTGTTGTCTTCAGTAACTTGGTGACGAAGTTTTTGGTCCACGGTTTCTGTTTCTTTTTGCATGACCATTCGTGCGTCTCCCACTTGTCCTCGCCGCAGGCGGGGCATTGTAGGAGGGCCGAGTGGTGTTTAAACCCTTGGTCGTATTTCTTGAAGTCGCCATGTCCTGAAACTGCCACTAATATGGTCCCTAAGACTTTTCGAGGCACCTTGGTGCTTTTGAGTTTGTGGCCAAGACTCACGAAAGTTACCTTAAAGCGTTTTATTAAGTTAAATCTGGAGAAGGAAAGACGTAAAACTAAGTCTAAAGTAAAAGAAGAACAGAAGAACAGAAGAACAGAAGAACAGAAGAGCTTTATGCCAAATGGAATATCTCGAATGTGTGAGTTGAATCCATAGTGGAGCGTGCATCATGTGGTCCGGGCGCACAGCCCGTAACAAGTCAATCCTTTAGCTTGAGAATCCAATTGAGTAGGAAGATCAAAGTATTCGTGTTGTGTGGCACAGTAGTAAAGTAGTCCTTCAGTTCCATTCGAGACAATACAATATCGCGGTCTGAAGGAGCAAAGAGATCTGACATAGGAGAGCTTGGTAGAGACGTTGGTCCAATGCGGCCCTGGGTCGTCTCCATGACTAAGCGACGAAGCACCTAGCAAAGCAAGTAACAGTTTGCTAGTGCTTTGACCAGGGGATAGCTGAGGTTCACCAAGTCTTTTGATAACGTGGGTCATATGCCAGAGTGTAGTCTCTGGCTTCACTTGTCCATAAACTTCGCTAAAGGTAGGGGTGTAGAATTTGGAGGAGGCATTGGCAAGTAGCTCGCGTTTGAAGAGAATCTTATACACATGGTAATACTGCACCTGACCATTCACTCCAGCAATGGCGGAAACCTTGAAAACCTCGCGGATCGTGACCTTGTTGAGATACCCGACCGGAGATTCTAACAGTAGATATTAGGAGGACGTACTGAATGTCCTTGAGTGAAGAGAGGAGAGAAATGAGAAATCGATTGATGATGATTGTTGTCTAACTAATCCTCGCTTGAAGAGCGGATCTCAGCCGATTTATACATCCATCACGACTATGTCTGGACCAAACACATGTATTGCGGTTTATCACCGAGAATAGAAGACCGTGAAGGGGGCAGAAATACAGTGGATCGAGTACACATATTCTACCCCTCAACTACCACAGACTTCTAGATAGACTTCTTTCCTCTTCATCAATCAATAAAGATTCTTAATAGCATTGCGCAATACCTGTAACAACATAGACCTTGGAAGAAGGTTCTTCACATCTGATGCTAACCCCAACGTTCAGCCAAACTGGATCAGGGTCAGATATCTTAGTAATCCTGACCTAGGTTACTGACAGATTGTGCTTGTAGCTAACAGCCTCCATTGTCCAAGTGCTTTTCAATATCCTTGGGCGTCTGCAAGGACAAGGTAAGGCCTACGACAGGCGAGGGGCTTAGGTCTCTTGCTCCTTCTTTTCTCTGACATTTTCTTCCTCTCTGGTTCTTTTTGCCTTCAAGGCGCTGGTATTGGCATTGGTTTAAGCGCCAGCAGCTTGGATGGCTGAAAGAAGAACAGGGCTTGACGGAGGGAGGAAGACGATGAGAACAAGGATCAACAAGATGAACAGAGGGAATGGGGCCTTAGCAATGGAGATAGTAATGAAGATAAGTATGTGAGGCTAGCGTTGGGATAGATCGCATACTCTTCTTATGGGGTTTAATAGAATAAGAGCTAACGCCCATTCTGAAAAGGCATTAGTAGCGCTGTTTTGACAAATGAAGGCCTGTAATCCTTGTTCCTGAAGCGCAAGAGTTGTATCGCAAATGGAGCGTTGAACTCTGTGGAGGTAAAGCAAGGGATCCGCACAGTTCACCTAACTTTGTGTGCTCCAGCCTTCATCAAGTCCACTCCCAGCATGCATGCCCTGATAAACAGTGCCTCTACATGTCTAGGGTAATATTGTGACTGTAGGAAGAATGGGTCAACTACCTAGCTCATTGGGGAGTGTACCAGAGCTATGATGTAGGTGGAACATTGTGAGCCAACCAATAAAAAAATACACGAATACAACGCAAGGAGTGTGAGAAACTGAAGCTAAAGACCATTATCACCAACAATCACTCATTCCCTCTTCTCTTCATTTTAGGACATTTAGCACGTCCTCCTAATATTTACTGTTAAATACGAACTGAAACAGACCTCCACTCTGCTATTGGAAAGCTTTGCTCTGCGGTGATAGATAGCTAGCGAGAGGATCGTCAAAGTAGGTGGTTCTAATTTCCTCGCTGATTTCCGTAGACCGTCCGTCATTTACGACTAGATTATGGATCTTGACATAGTAATGATAGGGCGAGCCAAAGGCTAGTGTCACAAGCCCCAACCCCGAAGGAGGCATACCTAGACTTCAGCCACAGCTTCAGCTGCCATATCCATGGAGGGCCAACGCCCTAAGATAGTACTGGTACACAAGGCATATTTCACCTATAAAGGTGCCACCGTTCAGAAGCCATGCTGTTAGATAGAACGGAAGAACCTAAGTGGAAAGTAATACACCTAATTGTGATACCACTAACAGCAACTACATGTCGAGCTCCGTCATTTCAGCAGTTTATGATCGCCCACGGGGTTTGTAGGATCTGGTCACTAAGCGCCCGGGAGAACTCCGGCTGAAGCCCAGATAGACTGATAGAACATCGCTCTTATTAGGAAGGCCACGATATAAGATAGAGGGGTAACGAAACTTGGGAGCGGGGGAGAAGATAGAAGGCCAAGGAAACTTAATGGAAACACTGGACCTATATTCTCACAAACCTCCCGGTAGAGAGGAATTCGACAGATCATAAATCCTCAAACGTCAACGGTTAGAGATTCCACCATCCGAAGGCATAAATGGCAAGGGTATAGGAACCATAAGTGTTTCCGTAATGGGCGTTTGATTTCAGCCTCGACTAGGATGGATCGAGGCACACAATGCTCCATTCCCCATTGACACCAGCGATCAACCGTGCCTTTTTTAGCAGGGCAATCCTGGCAAGCAAAGTAAACAACGTCTGGTGGTGTGACTGATAATGTATACAGCATAGGTGTGGCAACGGCTATGAAAGTTTGATCTTTATCCTGTAAAACTAAACTACAGTTTCGGAAAATGCGGGCGCTATTTCTATCGGGCAAGCTCACGAAGAACTCTGTAAGAATGCGAGAAAAGGCGTTTTAGTTTCAATATATCTTAAGCATGGGGGTCACTGTCGAAGAAATCTGTACCCCTGGGGCTAAATATAATATTACCTCGCTGGCCATGGGGATCCTTTAGTTCATCCTCAAAAGGGATTTTTATGCAAACCTTTTTTGGATGTCATGTATCTGTGATCCTACTACTGCTCCTCTGGCTGCTACTATGCCACGGAAATGGGCTAGAAATGGCCTGTACGGTATGCGACAGCATTTTCATGTCTTTGTACTCTCAACAAACCCCCCGTTGCTCGTTTGAGTGCTGAAAACGGCCGAATAGAAGAAGTATCCATGAGAGAGCAAGATTCCTACAAGGTTAGTATGTTTCGTTTTCAAGTAGCTAGTTGCTTTGGCTCATGTACAGTAATCTGCCGACCTGAAATAGAGAGTGGTGGAAGTGTTATGACGAGTCTTAGAGAGGCGAGGTCAAGTTCTATACCAGGATGCGATGTACTACGTGCAACTAGCCGTGATATTTTAAGACATGATTCATAGGATGAGCGAGCCGGCAAACCACCACAAAGGATCTAAATTTGGATTGTCAGAGTCAGTCTGAAGCTCTGTAGGACGTGTTGATTAATGTTTCAATTTTGCTACTTTGCCCTCCAAGTCTATGTCATGTTTTCTTCAAAGACAGACAGCTGTTGAAGTTTTGTGGTGTGGTGTCAACGCTTTTGTGGGGATTCTCCAGGCGTTCAACGTTCAACACATGACAACGCCCTCGGGAGTCTAGGATATCCTTCTTTGCTTGCATTATTTTCATCTGCTAAAGCCACTTGACACAATGCTAATATAGCTAGATTTTCACTATAAAAGCTAGGTACAAAGGCATTGTTTGGACATCCTTCGGACAGACTACTGTTGGCACGTGGCTCCTAAGTGTCCTAACCCTATGTTGTAATTTTAGATGATTATATTGAGTTATGTCGCGTGGCGGTAACGATGGATATGAGTGGCGCAGAGGTTACCGTTGACAAGTGACTCCGATGTATCCTAACCCTACGTCACGTGGTACACGCATACTATATATTCTATGATAGAACTGACCGCTAGTTAGCGGAAAGTGAAAGTTAATATAATCATCGAATCTAAGAGGAATATCATCAACATGGCTAATAACAAGTTATGTTGCGAGGCGCCACAACCAACATACCCTAGCAGCAGGGTCAGTAGGGGTTACACGTGACTTCAGCCACAGCTTCACCCCACCTACTTACACTCACCGAGACCAAGGGCAACGGCCTAAGGGACTACTGGGACATCCATGCTCATCCCAGCCATAGAAGGATAGAATTTCCTATGCACAGACCCTCGGTGTCTACTTGTACTACCATACTACTAGTCACGGGATTTTAATGGTGTGCCTCTTTAAGAATGAACACAACAGGGTTCTGTACTTTCAAACTCCTGCCTGCATGGCCGCGACTATTGGTTGTGGTATGAGCCTATACAAACAAGAACACACCGGATAGGGGGCGTGTAGTGTAATCACCCGTTTTTATGTTTTATAATCGGGTGGTATTTTCAGACTTCTGCATAGGAAGGGTGTCGCGATTATTGATTAAGATAGGGTATATGCATTTAAGAAGTGCACTCGAAGGCTGCGGAAAAGAGCTGCTCACTTGCACAATGTACATCAACTTGTGAGAACTCCCTACTCTCAAGCTGCTCGGGAAATCGTTCTTTCTCCAACTGGTTTGGTTCATAGTACAAAAGGTCAAGATTGAGGCCAATTCAGCATAAATATCACTCTTATATCTTCCCATCTCCCACCCAATCACTCCCTACTAAGATCATCCACTCGTGCATCACGGCTGTTCTCTTTTTCCTAAATCAAAGGCTATTTAGTGATATAGCAATGGCGGCGGAACACATTGAACAAAACACCATGCTTGGCGTTTCGCCATCCACTAGATCTACTCAACAGAAGTCCTGCCCTGATTGTAAGAAAGCCTCCCCTCTCTTCCCACCATGCCTACATTACAAACCACCACTAGATGATATCCTCCTCTTGTTATACAACAACGAACTAACAATGGCTTTGCTCTAGTACTATCTTCAAAGGTTTCGCTAGTTTGTCCCTATTACAATCAGAACCCCCGTTTACATGCGCATTGCCTGGGCGTTGTTATTTCTCGCCATGTGGATCTCGAACAACACCTCGCTAGGCGTCACTTCTTTCCTTGTTCCCGTTGCAAAGAGCCATTTAGCTCTACTATCCTTCGAGAACGTCATTCCCTTAGCGTCCCCCGTTGCGCTAAGCGGGAAGTGAAACATGATAAAGCTTACATAGAGAAGGCCCTCAAAAAGGACCTTCGGGAGAACCGGAAGGGAGAGGACCAGGACTCGAAGCTCACTAATCTATATATATATATCTTCGGCGGCGCTCCCAATAGTCGCATGCATTTCCTATTCTCTCCAATCCTGCTACCTATTTACTATTCTATAACTGCTATTATCTTCTTTCTCCTCCTGGCTTCCCTCCTTAGCCTCAACCGCACACTCGACATTGGACTATCGCACAAATTCATCTACGAGCTGCTTTTGGCCTTCATGTCCCTTGACTTGGAGTCAGAGGACTCGTTTACGTTCATGAAGATTATGCTAGATCTAGCGAATGCAAACTCGTCTGAAGGACTGAATGTTTCATTACAAGGAACGCTTCGTTGCTTATCCGACATCTCGGGCACTAGTTTGGAGGATGTCGCCACCCATGGAACTCTACCAACATGCTTCAAAAATATGGAAGAGGTTTCGTCAAGCCGGGTTCGCAAGGTGCTTGACGATAATCCGGATCAGCTGGCTTTGATCGCCAAGTATCTGATTGGCCCTACTTACAACTCCCAAGACGACCCCCCCGAATCCTAGCAGCCCATCTACAATCAATACCCTCCTGGGACGTCGTATACCTATGATGCTACCACTACCCCCATCTCAGATTACGGTCCCATGCAACTGGATGGTGACTTTTTACCGCCGATAGAAGAGGGAATAAATGCTGGTCTACCTAACGAAGCTCTTCGACCCTCTACGAATTTCAATGGAACATTCTATGGGACTCAACAAACAATCCAGCATAACAACCATGATTTCTACAACACCAGTCACTACGCTCCTCAGCAGGAATCTCTTATGGGACCACAGCCTCCATCATCTACTCTGACGTCATACATTTTTGCGGATTCAAATGGGGGTACCCACAATTCCGGCTCCATGACCATGCAATTCATTGATCATGATCAGTTAGCTAGGACAGGACTATCTGGAATCACATGGCAAGAATATCCTCATGCGAATCCCTTGAGAGATCAACTTGATGTTGATCTAATAAATGGTCATAACTTCCAGTGTGATGGCCAGGACACTCATGACTTCATGACTGATTCAGCATGGATGTAACTCTGGTCTTCTTTATCTAACGCAGTTCTAGAAGCATTGGAGATATGAGGCTTTATTGAGTCAGCCAGCTTAAACGCAAAGCCCTGACCATTAATTCCATCCACTTTCGTCTTGAGCCCGCAGCTGCATTTCTCTTATAATACTAACTAGTAAGTAAGCTAGTTAGTTTCATGCTGTCCACGGCCAGAACATATTTCTCGTAGTTATGTTGGTGTTTCACTTTTAGCCATAGGTCTAGTTAAAGCTATATCGCCGGGATAAGTCCCTAATAGGTGGTGGCTAAATTGTCAAGGAGAAAGAGGGGAAGTCAAGTAAGGACAGTTAGCGCTGAAGGAGAAGTGGTGCAAAATATATGTAGCAAGTCAGGTCATAACCTAGGAAGGAGTTCAATTTTTCTTGAAATACTTGGACAAGATAATCGCCACCAATTAGTTTCAATAGAGTTGTTACGGGGCAAGTAAATATTACGTTGATACCATATGAATAGACTTTATTGTCAGATGAGACAGAAGAGGAAGAAGAAAATCTCAAGGCTAAACTAGCTCCCCTGCATCTTCGACGCGTCGTTTGATCTATATGATTCCAGTAGACTTAAAATATATTCAAGTTCAAGTTCCATCTTCGACATTCTCTGTACCAATTCTGCCAATTTCACCACTTTCTCCACTGTCACTGTGGATGAGAATCTTTAGATTTTAGGGCTCTCAGGGGGTAGGGGTACTTGTATATTTACTAGGATGGCCTCTGATGCGGCTTTCTAGAACAATCTTTGAGGCAGCTCTTAGAGCCTATAAACTTTGAAGGTGTCGATGTGGTCCATAATGCGGTCCATAAGAGTGACAGAATAGGGATGACTAAGCCATGGCATCATGGCATATACCACACCGCCCTGGCCACACCGCCCTGGCCCGAGTCGTCCCCTATTACCATGTGACAGACCGCACCTTGCGATAGATAGAGAATAGAAACCAGAGACATTAGGAAAAGGCGGCGGCTTTGGCGGATCGGTTTTTCCCCAACACAGAACCCGGAGAGGCACCTAGACCTGCCTCTGGGCGAGGATGGATGAGGGCGACGATGCCGGAGGTCAGCATCGAGGACGTGGAGCGAGCCATCCGGAGGCCGCGGCCATGGAAAGCGTCGGGGGATAGATGGCATCCCAAATGGGTTCCTCCAAGCGTGTGGAAATCCCCTGGCAGAGGGAATGAGGAGGATAGCCACTGCAAGCATCACGCTCGGGTACTACCCAAAGGAGTTCAAGAAGGCCCGAGTGGTGGTGCTGAGAAAGCCCGGAAAGACGCCCACGCAGCTGGAATCGCCCGGTGGATGGCGGCCAATCTCGCTCCTCAGCTGCGTTAGAAGAGTCATTGAGACCGTGATGACGGAGAAGATGACGCAAATGGCCGACAAGGAAGGGGTTCTACCCCCAGAGCAGATGGGAAACCGGGCAGGACGGTCAACGGAACTGGCCGCCAGATTTGTCACGGAAACGGTTCGAGCGGCATGAGCTGAAAACCTAAACTGCTCGATGCTCCAGCTAGATCTCAAAGGTGCGTTTGATCGCGTCCACCATGGGTGGCTGATCACCACGTTGGAAGACCAAGGCTGGCCCCGGTGGGTGGTGAAGTGGGTGACTTCCTTCCTGGAGGACAGAGAAGCGAGACTGGCATTCGACGACTGGGAATCCGCTCCCATGGCAGTCCAAGCCGGCGTTCCGCAAGGCTCGCCGCTCTCGCCCCTCCTTTTCATCCTCTTCATCATACCACTTTTTGAGAAGTTGAGGGAAGTTCGGGGCATGGGCACAGTTGGCTTTGCAGACGACACCAACCTTGTGGCGGTGGGAAAGCAAACTGCAAACTGCTGCGAAGGGTTGAAACAAGGATGGCGGATCTGCAGCGACTGGGCGGCCACAAGAGGCATGATGTTCGAACCTCAAAAGAGCATCCTGATCCATTTTTCAAGAGCCCGAACCCGCAACGCAGAAACCGTCACCTTGGATGGCCGAGACATCCGCCCAGTGGAGGAAACGCGATTCCTGGGCGTCCAGCTGGACAGGAAACTGAACTTCTCAGCGCATCGCAATAACCTGTTGGCGAAGCTAAAGACACAGAGATTCGCGCTCACTAAGATAGCTGCGAAGACCTGGGGTCCGTCACTGCTTAGCTCACGGCAGGTGTATGTGTCCGTGATACAGAGCGTACTGACGTATGCCGCGTCCACGTTCGCGACACCGGCGAACACGCTGGGGGGCAAAGGAAGAGGCGCGGGAGTGATCGCCCTTCTAGCCGTGGAGCAAAATGAGTGCTTGCGGGTAATCACGGGCGCGTACAAGTCCACGCCCATCAAAGTTCTGGAGGCAGAGGCGAACTGCATGCCCATTAATTTGGTCATGGCCAAGGGCCAAGAAGATATGGCAGCAACTCACGAAACACGAAGCATCTTGCCTAGTACAAGTGAGATCCGGCCATATTGGCTTGCGGCAATACCTCACCCGACGGAACGTCCCAGGCAAAGAGCCATGGTGCGACTGCGGTGGCGGACGAGAAGCGCAGGAGACAGCAGCCCACATCATCTTGGACTGCGAGTTGGTCGACAGGACTGCCCTTCCCCCGCTGCGTGGAAGGCAGGATCTCTACGATGCCCTGGACGACCCTGAACGGTGTCCCAAGGTCATCCGATGGCTTCTTGCCCAAGGACGACTAAGGGAGTACAGAACCGCCCTGGGCGAAGAGCCCCAGGTCGACTAACACACCCGCCGAGACTACAGCGACCACACCATACTTCGTTCCAGTGCCACTGCACATGACTCTACCCAACGGAGACCCTGGCCAGAGGGTAACTTCAGGCAAATTAATTTTGGACAAACGAGAGGTTTTTTTCACACCGCAAGGTGTTTTTCCTTGGTAACGGACACTTGACGTATGTTAAGAAACGACGATTAGTCATCTTTGATTAGTTAGCCAGAATAGCGCACACATCATTATGTAAGCACGTTAATAGTTTAATAAATAAATAAATAAATAAACCTAGTTGCGACCTATAACAGTAAATATTAGGAGGACGTACTGAATGTCCTAGAGTGAAGAGAGGAGAGAAATGAGACAATGATTTATTGTGATTGTTATCTAACTAAGTCTCGATTGAGGAGCGGATCTCAACCGATTTATACATGCAGCACTACTATGTCTAGACCAAACACATGGACCTTGGAAGAAGGACCTCTATGTCTGGTGTTAACCCTAACGTTCAGCCGAACTGGATCAGGGTCAGATACCTTAGTAATTGTTGCGAGGCGCCACAACCAACATACCCTAACAGCAGGGTCAGTATGGGTTACACGTGACTTCAGCCACAGCTCCACTCCACCTACTTACACTCACCGAGACCAAGGGCAACGCCCTAAGGGACTACTGGAACATCCATGCTCATCCCAGCCATAGATGAACCGTTCACGAGAAGCTGGGAGGAAAAGGAAAGAGTTAGATAGTTAATATACAAGCCGATTTACAAGAACTAACAGTAATCCTGACCTAGGTTACTGACAGATAGCACATCATACATTGCTAAAAATGCCTGTATTGGCTACCACTCTTTTCTTGCCACTTCTCTCGAATGGGGACCCAATGTATCCCAGGACACTGCGATGTACCAGGCAACGAAGCCGTCGATAAACTGGCAAAAGCCGGTTGTACTAGTGACGTCCTTCTGGTGCCGAAAGCGACGATGTCGCTGGCGGCGGCCAGACGATGGAAGAAGGAAGCCCTCAAAGAAGACTTCCGAACCTGGATGAAGGACAAGAGTCGCAGTATTCGACATCTTGGGGCACCTCTGAGTGTACCCAGACCTTACGATGTGGCATGGATGAAGGGTTTGCATCGAGGAACAGTTGCCAGAGTTCTGGCAGCCCGTTCTGGACACGGTGATTTTGAGAAATATCACGTGCAACGCAACCATTCGGATGCCAGGGCGCCTTGCCCGGTCACAGGTTGTGGCCAGCCGAAAACTCCTGAGCACCCGTGGGAATGCCGAGGCAATGTGAGAAAACTGTCAGCAAGATTTGTGCGCAAACTCTTGGTCACAGATAAATCTTGCAGATACTTGGCAGAGACACTGGAGCCCAAGTGGAGGAAATTTCGGGTAGTGGCGAAGGGGGAGACGAGAGGTGGTGGTTGATCCTTTTAGTTCTTTTCCTTTGTCTACGTGCTTTCAGTCGTTTTATGCTTTTGCTTTTCTGTTTGCCTGTTTTGTTTGCCTGTTTTGTTTCTACATTTTGTTTTTTTTTTTTCGGACTATAACCACTTTCCGGATTATATGGGTCACAAGCTTGCTTGGGAGCAATCTCTGCTCCTCTTGTGTGATCCGGTCAGTGAGCCTTTGCAGAGGGTTAAGTCTGTCCGGTAACCAGCCCGGCGTCGTTTGATCTATGTGATTCCAGTAGACGTAAAATATATTCAAGTTCAAGTTCTCTCGAATGGTCCTTTTATGGATAAGATCAGCATGGGTAAACTGATGCGGCAATGTATGCACTTATCAAAAGGGGGTTATTATACATGAAAAGAGGAGTAATTAGCCAAACTTTTTATGAACTTTCAATAATAAATAAAATAAGGACAACGGGTTGAGGCAACCTATACACTTCCGGACTCCTCGAACCAAAATTGTATCACAGAACAGTCTGCGGATTCCTCTCTCTGACTGTCCCACATGTGTGTGTTCAGGTTGAAGTCACCACCCAGCACCATCTTCTCGCCTTTGACTGTTTCTTGGGCCTTACCAAGGGCTATCCCCCGAGCAGCATCTCCAGGGTTCGCGTTGTACACGTTGGCAATGTGTAGTCCTTGTCCGGCCAATTTCACTACTGCTACATCTCGGTGCCCACCTTCGTGTATGGGCACTAATGTGGCGACGATTTCATTCTGAACATATGTCAGCACCCTCGGTCTCTCACCCTCTGTCCCCATTGGGACCATGAGCTTGTACTTTGGATGCCTCCCTGTTCTCAGTTCCTCTGGAGCGTCGCCAAATGTACGGTTCCTGGATGTATATGATGTCCGCTCCTTTTCTTTCCGCCTCCTCTATCAGAGCCAGCTGGTTTGGCCAAGTCTTCCGAGCGTTGAACTGCCAAACCTGGATCTTTCTGCCCAAGTTAGTTCCTATGTCCATGGATTAGACTTGGGGTTGGGCTTTTTGTCTTGATATTTTCCGCAAGAACTTTCTCAGACCCTGAGGGACCCTCTCCACGAATTCTACCGAGCTGGTAGATTCTGAAGCTCTCCTTTTGTCGCCCGCGAGCTGTTGAGGGCCTCCATCTTCCTGACGGGTGGCTACCTGCATCTCGCTGGCTGGTTGATGTGGAGTAGCTTGATCAGAGCTCTCCGTCGGCTGTCTCGAGAGACCAGGTTCGTCCCCCGAGCACTCCGTTCGTCCACCCTCCTGCACAGCAGGAGATATGGCCTCCTGTTGTGGCGGCGTGTATTCGGGAATACTGCCGTTGGTCTTTGGGTAGTACTTCCTCTTTTCAGCCGTGAGCTTTTGTTGCTCTCTGCGGATGGTGCGTTTCTTCTCCGAGCTGAGTCCCTTTCTGCGAAGAAGGCATTCTGGGCAGTCCGCCGGGGGTGGGCCACGGCATACTGGGCACGCGTATACGCACTGGTGCGCCACGTTGCAGCATGCTTTGTGGTTTTCGCTCAAGTGTTCACTTGATCCACAGTGTTTGCACAGCTGTGCCCTTGAGCATTTCTTCGAGTCATGCCACCCAAAGCACCTCGTGCATTGAGTGGCTGCTCTTGGCTTTGCTACCACTAGACGAATTGGAATGAGTCTCGAGCCCATTCTCAGTTGCTTGGGCACGCGGGTGCCGACAGCTGGAATCTTGACAGTGAAAGTCTTTTCATTGCCTTGGGTTTTGGTGGCCATGTATACTGGGGCCACCTTTGTCGCCTGGGCAAAACAGTGTCGGATCATCTCTTCGTTGATCTCCACAGTTCGGTTGCCACCATTGAGGTGACACTCGACTGGGCCGATTACGTAGGCGTCGGTGTTCTGTGCGCTCTCGACTTCGGTTCCTGGTCCGAAGTGTAAAGATCTATGGACTTGTAGATGCTCAGGCTCTACCATCGCAATACGCACCCTGTGAGCAGATGAAACCATGAGAGACGGCGTTTCTTACCAGCGTAGTCCCGCCGACGTGCTCTACTAAGCGTACCTGGCTAGCACGCCTTGCTGACGTGCTTTGCTAGCGCAGTCTTGCCGACGTCTTGTCGACGCGTCTTCCAACTAACATCGTCTAGCCTCACCACTAGGAAAAGGGCCAGGCCTGCGGCTCGGCCCTACATGGCCGCTCACCCTATGTTCGCTCCCAATACTCACTGCACATAAATATCTGTCTATCCCACGTATTAGCTAGTAGATCTCCTGTTTTGTCTTTCTTCCTCAAGAAATTCTATTTTAATACAGCCGTTATACAAACTGTTTAATCTTGTATTCCGTGAAGCCTTACACAATAGCATTGCGCAATACCCATAACAATATTGTGCTAGGGAGCCTCCCACCTCCCACTGCCAAGGTACAGTCAAGCATGACCAGGACAAAGCATCCTCCATCAAGTGCAACCCATTTGTTACCAAAAGATTTTAAGATACTCAAGCGAGGTCATGGTTGTTAGAATATTCTCTACATTTAGGGATTATATGTGCTTGTAGCTTGGGTTTCAAGGGTGCAGAGATTTGGCCACTGAGCTGGTTAAAAGCGGACCCCCGGGAGAACTCCGGATGAAGCCCGGATAAAATGATAAAAAGGTTGTGCTTATCAATCAACAAGGCCAGTGTTGGGGTGATTTTGCATGAGGGAATCGAAGGGCTGGAAGCGTTCTTCGACTACCTGAAGTCCACCTACAGGGACAGCGGCACAGCATCAAGAGCAACGAAGGACATCGGCTCTCTCGAGATTGGAGAGACGGAAGTCTGGGAACACGTCGACGAGTTTGAGCGACTGCTCGTAGATGCTAACGCTTACACCTGGCCGGACTCTGCAAAGATTGCATTCCTCCGACGAACCCTCTCCTCCCCTCCGACGTTGTGAGGGCAATGGGAACTCGCGACCAGGATGAAACCTACGCGAAATTCAAGTTCGATCTTTTGCAAGCTGGAGAGCTCATCTCGTATACGGATGCTCTCGCTTCGCGGCAGCTGTCTTTTGAGAAACCTCGATCCTCTGCTATATCTCCGAACCTGCTTTTACATGAACAACTGAGCCAACCCGTGACACACTCCCGGAATGGACACCAAAACTTTGAGATGATGAAGTAAACGCTTGGTGACACTGAAGGGGTCCTACTCAAGTCAGAACAACTCAAGATATCTAGTTTGGAGCAGTGCCGGGTTTGTATAGAAGCCAAAGGAAAACACTACACGCCGAAGGATTCACGGCCAGAAGGACACCATGCGCTAGACTGTGTATACGTCGATGCCGCGCAAACAGGATGGATCGTCCAGAATGACGAAAAGTACCTGGTAGTGTTGTCGGTGCACGATGGTGAGCACTCACGAAAGCTACCTTAAGACGATTTATTAATTCTAATCTAAGGAGAAAATAGAAGAAAGTCGAAAGGAAGAAGAAAAGCCAAAACGCAACCTATGCGTGGTAAACCAGTAAACGTTCCTTGCGTGAGCGTGAATCCAGAGTGGGTCAGACATCGCATGACCAGGGCGCGCAGCCCGTAACAGTAGTGCTAACGGATGGGTATAGAAACTTCCGCTTTGCCGCTGCAATTGAAGGAGGAAAGAAAGCTGCCGGTGATATAATTGTGGAGGTCCTAAAGAAATCTACCAATTCGATGGGAAGGCCACCAATGAAGCTTCACATGGACAATGGAACCGACGTTGACGTCGCGCGCATAAGAATATTTGGCAGCAATATCGGCATGACGGCGGTGACGTCATCCCCCTATACTTCCGCACAGAACGGCACAGAAGAAAGGCCAATACAAGAAGTCCTTACACAGCTCAAGATCGCCGTCATAGAAGGAGCCCCTGAAGGCATGTGGGCAACGATGTTACCTTCAGTGATTGACAGAATGAATCATCTCTCTAACACGAACGGAAAGCCCCCATTGTGAAAATGGAACGTTGAGATAGCGAGGGTCGCCGGACGACCGGAACCAAAACCCACCCACATCGGACATCTTCGGCCGCTCGGCGCCATAACGACCATACATGGGAGTAGGGTCACATGTGACTTCAGTCACAGCTCCAGCCACTTATATCCAACGAGAGCAAAGCCCTAAGAGACTACTGTGACACCCATGCTCATCTCATCCATAAAAGGACCATTCTAGAGAAGCTGGGTGTTAGGAAAAGAGTTAGAGGGGAAACACAAGCATTTTCAGTTAGAACCAACAGGTTATGAGTCTGCGTTTACCAAAATCAACAACTAATTCATTTCACCAAGCCAATCAATGGTACCTCCGTTAACAAGATCTATCACTAGATCCCAGGCTGACCCTCCGTCCTAGACATTAAACCGGGACGTCGACAATCACATCACGAGGCTAGCTGACCATTCAGAACCTCAATCATCATCGGAGTCTGAGGCACCCTCAGACGACAACCTTCTTGACCAGCAGCTCCTGGGCATTGATTCACCAAAATCAGCCCATCACGTGCCAACACGTTCGAATACCAGTGAAGGCCAAGAAGAAACCATCACCATGTCCAACCAGGAAGTGGAGGATAGGATAGACATGCTCACTCGTGAGATCGCGGAGCTGAGAGCCAAAGTGAAACCCGCACCGGAGGCACCATCCACCGCCAAAGACAAAATGGGTACCTCCCTCAGCACTAAAATCACATTTGCCGAGATTGAGCAAAGACGTTGGGAATTCCAAGTCCCCAACAACCCCACCGACTGGATGCTATGGTCAAAATACATCACCGAGGGTCTGATACTACTTGGTGTCGAACCGGATGAGGTGGATGGCCTTGAGCCCAGGGCTCGCATCACCATCATCAACAAGCTGAAGAACACCATCTCTGCAGACCTGCAAGAGGCGTGTATTCTCGACACCACGTTCAGCGAAGTGATGAGAACCTTGAAGAAGAAAACTGTGGGGACGAGCAACAACGCTGGTAGGAAAGCCAAAAGAGAGGCCATGGCGTGCAGAATCAAACCTGGCGAAACCCTGCGACAATACCTTGTTCGATTCGAGGAAACTCACAAAACCTCGTCTCGACTGGGATTTCCTATCACGGAACCAGACAAGGTAGAGCAACTGATTTCGACAGTCCTCGAGCACTACGACCATCTTTTTTTGAACATCTTCCACATCACATCGTACACAGACCTGATGGAATGTCTGGAAGGGGAGGCAGGCGGCAGCCGCTACAAGAAGCCGCCTGTACCTTACCCCAGAAAGACTCAACCAGCACAGGTGCCCTTTACCAAGAAGTCTCAGGGGGGATGTTACAATTGCGACGAGCGGGGTCACCACTCGAGCAATTACACCAAACCCGGAACCAACCCAAAATTGACGCACGAACCAAGAAATCCTACAACCGTCAACATGCTTCGGCTAACGTCATAGAAGATAAGAATGACGAGATAACACACACCACCGGTACGATAAAGCCACCCACAGAGATAATATCTTCCAATTGTTTCTTCCTACTGCCTCCAGATGCCTCAAAGAGTAACTCCTCCCATTGCAGAAACATGAGATGGCTCGCAGATACGGGATCGTCCGTGCATTTAATCAGTAGGGAGGAGGACTTTGTAGTGGGTAGCGTAGTCAATAAAAGAACGTGTCGGAACAGCATCTACCAGTTGCCGCTTGGCACGTAACTATGCAAGTCACGTGCGCCCGGGGCCCTACATCCCACGATGTTGGCCCCCCCCGCCTTTTTTTTTTCCTTAGAAGAAGATAGACAGAACAAGATATAGCACAAGCACACACCTTTTGCACGTCTTTACGGATCCGTGAATTGCAACGAAAGAGCAATCCTTTCCACAGAACGATTGTTTCCACGGTGAAAGGCAACACCACTTCAGAGAAGAAAGGAACAGTAGTAATAAGATGCCAAGAATCAAACATGGCTGTAATACTACACGATGTTCTCTTTATACCAAATGCGTCAATCAACATCCCGTCTCTCCAGAAATGGGACGCCATGGGAGGAGTAATAGCTGGGCGCAAAATAACCCACAGCCGGAGAATCATCACCAACTGCAACCCGCGATTCCGATTCCAACCTAGAATAATCTCGTCCTCATACAAGACATCACCAAGAGACAAGGAGAACGAAGTCACTGCGTTCGTAAAGGAAGAGTCGAACTCTGTTGCAGCCGAAGGAGCGGATACCCGCACAACAAACCCAACATCAAATCTCTCTCAGGCTCAGCTCATACGCGTAATGCACATCAGAGGCGATCACATAGGCGACGAAGCCTTGACCAAGACTATAAAGGGCACACGAGGTTCTCTGGTGGGCAAACCTAAGTTTTCAGCAACCTGGTCTTGCGACACCTGCCTCAAAGCCAAAGCAGTCAATTTCTCTCCTCAAGACAAGAGACCACCGGTGCACGCGATCATGGACTTCATACACATTGATGTAGAAAACGTTGGATGGTCATCAACACGAGACAGCAAGTATTTTGTCGTTCTGACAGACGAGTTTACAAAATACAAGACAGCTCTAGCCATCCCAGAAGTTGTGAAGAAGGCAGGTGACGTCATTTTGGAAGCCTTGAGGATGTGGTCCGTGCAGACAGGACGCAAGCCTGTACGACTCATGCTAGACAACGGCACGGATGCCAACATAGGAAAGGTCACCAGCTGGGCCTCCCAGAACGGCCTGAAAGTCATTACCTCACCACCTTATGCACCGGCGCACAACGTGTTACGGGACATGTCCCGGAATAATGGACCTGCGCGCTTAGCCGGTCCAGTCCTTTCGAAGTAAGCGAGCATGAGCTTACAAGATATTTTCGTCACGAACATCTGTGCCCACCCGGTCTATTCCTTCGGAATAAGCGAGCATGAACTTACAAGATATTTCCGTCACAGACATCCGTGCTCACCCAGTCTATTCCTTCCGAATAAGCGAGCATGAGCTTACAAGATATTTCTGTCACGGACATCCGCGCTTAACTGATCTATTCCTGGAGTCAGCAAACGCGAGCTTACGAGAAGTGTCTCTCATGTGCGAAAGTAGGACGGGATCAAGTAACAGGAGAATACGGAAGACGTGGTCAACAAAGTGTATATAGTCTTGGTGCTCACCGATGTGATTGTAAGGGCTGCGCCTAGAGAAGGATAGAGGCCAGCTCCACTTTAATGGACCCCCCAGAGAATGGACTACAATAACCTTCTTCCCCTCACCAGCTAGTTTAGATTAGTTTTCCTTTCCTTTTCTCCTCAATGCGTAATATTTGACCATCTCCGAACCTGTTTACACGACACATCTGTAGACCAACCCGTGACAGTGATAGCTTAGTTTTGTTTCCCTTTTCTTTCCCAAGAAATTAATAATCAATTGCATTGGACCTAACTGTGAGTCTTCTTCACGCTTAGCAAACCCTTCACACAACGGCACCATTGAACGCAGCGTAAGAGAAGTCCTGACAAAACTTCGCCTTGCCGTAGCTGATGGTGTGCCGGAGGACTGTTGGGATATAGCCCTGCCTACGATTGTTGAGAGAATCAACGCGATAGTCCCGAAAGACCAATCGTCCTCAGTCAGAACAGCATGGGACGGTGAAATAGCACGATTGGCCAACAGGGAACCACTAGCAAATCCAAGCATCGCACATTGGAGAGCCCTAGGCAGCCTATGTTACAGGACGATCACGACACAGGAAATGTCCAAGGAACATCTGTCCAAGGTCAACCCAAAAGCCAGGAAAGGAATACTGGTCGGTCAAGAAGGAACCCATATCTACCTCGTCTTCTGTCCCAGCACCGGCAAGATTCACAGAACATCCAGCGTCAGAATATTGGAGACCGTACCGCCAGTAAACACAACCATCATCTCACGACCACTAGGCACCCTGAGGCCCACCAAAGAAGACATGAAACCTGACCTCTCCACACCAAGTTCAGGAAAGGCAAACATATTTGAGAGTGGGCCACCAGAAAAGGGGCAGGAAGGAATGTTCCTCGCCTCGACTACCGGCATCCAACATTACAATGACCATCAAGAAAGTGCTGAGACTATTCTCACGGTCGCCAAATTCTCCGAACCTTTCACACCACGCCAAGCGGCGACTATGAGCAAGAAATGGAGCGATGCCATGGACAAGGAAATCGAGAACATGCTTGCAAGGAATGTCTTCGAATTTGTTGAGAAACCCGATGACAGAAGCTTGATACCACTCAGGTGGAGATTCAAGATCAAAATCGACGGGAAATTCAAAGCCAGATTGGTAGCCCGAAGAGACAAACAAAAGGAGGGCATTGACTACACGGAAACTTTCGCGTCAACCGCCCATTCTGACTCATGGCGCATACTGATGGCCACTTCCATCATGAATGGCCGGGAAATATGGCAGTTCGACATCACAGCAGCTTATTGTCACGGTTTAGCCTACAAGATCTTCATTGTGGCAGGTTCGGATATTCAGAGAGTGTGCATTGAGGGGAAAAGGAGGAGAAACTATCTACTATGCTATCTGGATTTGTGAGGGGTTTTATGGACTTCATGTGTGGGGCTCAGACCCACCATATCTCCAGGCGCAGCCCTTACAATCATATACATGGCTGGAGGTCCTATCGTCTGGAGATCGTGCAGGCGGAAGACTGTCACGGAGCACACTGGAAGCTGAGTTCATGGCCATATCGGAAGCAATGGCAGGCAGCCGCCATATTCCTCAAGAATATCGCTGACGCCATGGGACATACAGTAAAGATATATGGACGCTGCGACAATAGAGGGGCAATATGAACGGCACAAAAGAATTTTACGTCACGGTATATGACCATGAGTGTCGGTAAAAGTCAATCTAAACATGGATAACTGTGAGAATACCGGCGACCGTGCTCAAACCCCTTCTGTCTACAAAGGTGGTGTGAATTCGGTCTTCTTGGTAATGTCTGGTTTCTATTCTCTATCTATCGCAAGGTGCGGTCTGTCACATGGTAATAGGGGACGACTCGGGCCAGGGCGGTGTGGCATATGCCATGGCTTAAGCATCCCTATTCTGCCACTCTTATGGACCGCATTATGGACCACATCGACACTGACTCTCTCTTTGAAAGTTGTGATGATCCTGATCCGATGTGGTCATAGAAGCTAAATATATGCTAAAAAAACCCCAAAAACCGTTTCCCCGACTGAATCCTCTTTCAATCTCTCTCGACCCATCCCTTCTCCTCTAGTGCGATGTAGTTTATGTCAATTAGCTTAGTCAGTGCATCACATACCTTCGATTTGGTCATCGTGTCGGCTGGGTTGGTGTCTCCTGCAATCCATTTCAACACCGAAATCTTCCTTCTCTCATAGCTTTGACGTAGCATGGCGACGTCAATCATGAGCCGCTTTTCAGCGGTGGTTCCCAGCCTAGTGACGGCATCGAAGACGGATTTGCTGTCTGTACAAAGCACCAGTGGAATCTGACGCCCAAATATGTCATCGAGCGTAGCCTTCAAGCAACTGGCCACGTCGAATCCTTGGACAAGGGCATATAGCTCCGCTGCCAACACAGATTTTGTCACCCTCCTGCACTTGGTAGACGACCAATGCACGATGTTGCATGTGCCTGATGCATCGCGCATCGTGATGACGTAGCCAAGCTGAGAGGAAAGGTCCTTGTTGTTTGCAAAAGCTGCGTCTACAAAGGCGACTACCTCGAGGGTAGCCTCGTCCAGTGCCTTGAAGCGGAGGCCGCGGTTCGGTTCGCGTTGTCCATTTGCCACCGGAGACGCGTGTTCAGTGCCGTGATGTCATCGGCGTCGGGATCCGTGTGCTGCGCGGCCGCTGAGAGGTCAAAGGCCGCTTCAGGCTGACACACCGATGCGACGTATGCTGCCCAGGACCGTTGGGAGACATACTGCTGCTTTTGCGTAAGAAGGGGAGTGACTCTGCCTCGTGTTCCTTTGGTGGCTTGAGACTCCTCGGTGACGGTGACGATGTTGTCCACCTGGGCAGTCTGTGAGAGGTGGAGTGAACCGTCTGCCTCAAGGTTGAGCAAGCCACCATTGAACTTGAGTGGGTGACTGCTCGTGAGGGATTCACGAGGTTTGGCCAGGAAGCCAGCTTCTTGAAGGGATGCCTCCTCGAGGTCGGCAAAGGCCTTGTTGCCGAGGATTAGTGTATCATCCGTCTGGAGGCCCACGATCCCGTATGCGTTGTCGGTGCGCACCATGAGACACATGTCATAGGTGGAGGAGTGCATGCCCATGGTCTCGATGTGGTGCCTGGTGTAGGTGTGTAGCCAATGGTTGCCTGCCTCTGGTACACCATACAAAGGCTTCAAGATGCGCAACACCTTGTCTTTCGGGAGGCTCAAAATCTCGGGGATGTCGGCATTGGGGTCGACAAAGAGATCCCGCGTGAGCTTAGTGGTGGATTGGACGTAAGCTTGTGAGATGTCTCTCAACATCAACTGCATCCCCTGTTGCTTGATCTTTGTAGGGGCCAAGGACAGTAGAGCTTTTTGGCTCATCTTGGTAACTGTTGGAGACGTCTTCAGCTTTGTCTCTGTTCCAGCGTCGTCATACGCTTGCACCACTACACGGCTTTTCTCTACTGCTTGAGCAGTACCCTCATGCTTGATCTCATCGACAAAACGCCCTTTGAAGATGCGTGTCCCTGGAGGCACCTGAGCACGTGAAATGGGCTCAAAAACGCCCTTTTCAAGCAATCCCAAAATCTCAGTGCGCCTAGAGTCGGCAAATGTGGGTGTGGGGAGTGGTGCAGTCATGTAGACGGTGGCGGTCGGGGTGTTGAATGCTGCAAATGCACCGGGAGGGGGTGCAACAGCCCGCCGGGGGCGTCCTCGGCCTCTCCGTGCCAGTGGTGAAGGTGGCGGGGGTACATGTTCCAATGTAGCTGCGCCGTCCTCCTGGCCATCTTGTCGGATTTCTGTTGTAGGCCCGTACGGATGTGCTCCGGAAGGAGCCCTCGATGCCGTTGCCAAAGTCAACTGTCACCCTCCTCTGGTCCGACTGCTTTCACACGGTATGGCCCGTCCCATCCGGCTGCTCTTGCCGCAGTCCCTTTTCCGTGGGAGAGACGCCAGACTAGTACCTCATCGTTCAAGGCCGGAGCTTGTGTGATGGGGCCATTAGTCTGTCGGAGAGCCTCTGGGATGACGCGGCGTGCTCTGGCCGCCGCCAGGTCTTTCATTGCGGCCTTAATTACCGCTGTGAAGGGGTTCCTTGTTCGCGGAGTTTTGGTGATAAGAATACGCGGCTCAGGCACAGCCTGAGCCATCCCCGGGTCCCTGACCCGTAACATAACCCCCCCTCTTCCGTGAAGGGCGTGGTCCTGTCCTAGCGTTTAGGTTCCCATCTCCGGCGTTGTCGCCTTGACCATGCTGTTCCTCGAACAGCTGAAGAGCTTCAGTTTCCTCGAAGTCTTCCCTTGGTCTCCAATCTGGCTCGGCATAGCCTAACCACTTCACGAGGACCT
>JAXCEX010000292.1:0-26156 GCA_038382965.1 Ceratocystis huliohia
GTGGCTAGGCTATGTATCTACTTAATCACTCCCTCGTTTTAATTACACATTACTTATAGATACTGTCTCTTTAGATGAATGGGGATTTTCTCTTACTCACACACATGCCTCTCACGGGATTTTATTCTGCAGCCGGCTATGCACATACATTTGCCTATTACATGATTCTTATTATTATTTTTTTATTAAACTATTAAAGCGCTTACATAAGCCTATTACATAAGGAATCTTATTTGTACAGTAGGCCGTACAGTATATCACGTGATATTATATGTACGGCCGGCTGTACATGTATGAGACCCCTAGCATTGTTGATTAGTCACGATTTGTCACAGCAAGATTTTGGCCAAATCAATAAGGGGCTACCCCTTTAGGGTTAATAAACACTACTGATCTCGTACAACAAAGTCCTTGGCCCATTACGTAGGTGGTTTAATTATGGGGTTGGTTACACCACTAAAAAAAAAGAGAAAACACGCATATCGAGCAACTACTCGTCATAGTGTATCGTCACAACAAAATGCCCTAACCCCAGCCCGAAAATAGCAGGAACCAACGTTTGCTATAGACTCAGGTAAACGCACAAGTAAAAAAGATTAGCTGTTAAAATAAAAGGAAGTCATCGCAAGTATTTGTAACAACAGTCAGTAAAGTCCTTACCATATGCTTAACATTCTTGCAAAGAAAAGAAGAGCCCTTAATGATGCCAACCAAGAAATCAACACGTACGACATCTGGGCCTAATGACCTCGCTTTTGATGGAAACGACCATGCTAGCTTGCCCGATTTAAATGATCTTAGTCAGGCCAGCAAGTTTTCACGCCTTGGGCTTCCCTCTGATGAGGCTATGGACGAGTATGAGCATATGCGCACCTCAACAGTACCATCAGATGGCCTCACTAATACTGCCCTCCGAAGCGAGATGGACGGCTTCATGTTGAGCGACAATATGGAGGGGAGCATTATACCTAGCTCACCTCCTATGCAAGCTTCCCATAACAACTATGGAGAGTTACCACCACACCCATCCTCAATACAGGGCGAGATATTGGACGACGTCTTACCTAGCTCTATGTTTCCTATGGAAGATAGTGATAGTCAAAAGACCCGACTAGCGAGAAACATCAGCGAGGAGCTTCCAGTCTTGAAAGTGACCCGTCAAAGTTCTCTAGAGAAAATTGAGACTCTAGAACAACCCCATGATGATAACATCTCTGTTTTTGTCCTCTCTAGTACCGGTGAATCTGAAGATGACGGCCAGGATAAAAGACCAAAAAGGTGTGAATGTAATTTTCTCAGACTTATTTATTGCAAGATACTAATATTGGATATTCTAAACAGCGTTCAAATGAAATTTGACAGCCTTCCGCGCCGTCCATCCTCCACAACAAGCAAATATGGAGGTAGTCGGCGGCCCTCGCTTTCCTTAGACAAGATGGACGGTAAAAGCACAATCGCAGACCTTGTGAAAAAGGCAATTGAAAATAATTCTGCCAAGTATGTGGACGAGACTTTTCTCTCTCATTTTAATGGCAGTCCCACGAGGAAAAACGAGCTAACCATAATTTAGAATTACCCAACCTTCTACGTCTAACTCCAAAAGCATACCTAGCTCTACTAGCAAGTCAAAAAAGACGATCAACAATTCCGCATCTAAGCCAAAGCCTCCAACTAGTCCGAGAAAAACCAATATAAAGGCTTGTACCCAGTCTCCGGGAAAAAACCAGCCTCTTAATTCATTCAAAGTTAACAAAAGGCGGCGGAAACAAGCAAACCCCAAGATACCACCATTTCCTGAGATGGAAAGTGACAGCGACAGGCCTGGAGTCTTTGAAAAAGAAGTTGCGAATCCTGCCACAAAGGACCAGTCAATATTTGCTCGAGATGAGTCGGAGTTATCTGAGCCTAAAGTGCCGACCTTGTCACGACGTCCAAGCAGTGTACGGGTTGATGAAGATGGCAGTCCTATACCAGTCTTCCCTGAAAACACAGGGTCAACAGTAGCTGAAATCTTCCAAAACAAGGAGGTCAAACATCAACAAGACGCGAAAAAACCACAGTTGCCTGTTAGGCGAAGCACCCGAATCAAGCGAACTTCAGCAAAGGCAGCAGCAGCTTTATCACCTCCTCCAAAGATTACCAAGCCTTCAAAGTCTCCTCCAAAGCAGAAAAGCCCTCAGCACACTGACAAAGCTGCTCATTCTGGGATTCTACGAGACGAAAAACCGTTCATCGCCTACCCAGAGACTAAGCAGAAGGAATACATAGTCTCAACATCCAGCTACGACACACAGCAAACCTCACCGCAAGTTAATACTGAATATGAGACAACAAAGCATACAACCGGGAATCTAGTGGAAATGGACACTAGCCCTGATCACCAGAGGAATGATCATAAACTAAACCCGGCCTCCGAGATTCCTGAAGCTTTTGCTCTTCGCCCGGCCGGCAAGTGTAGGATATCCATTCCTTCGTATGTACCAGATGGATTAGTCCAAGGACAAGAGCCACTCGATTTACGGGAAGAGATAACACGCCAAATCAAACAACGGGAGGAACAAAAAAGGCAAGGATTAAGGCTAAATGAGACTGATCACGGTGGTGATGAGCAAGAAGACTCAGCACAGCCATGTATTAAGCGCCAAGCATCGGGTGATCAGCAGAGCCCATTAGTGAATGCTTTGACGCAAACTACTTGTGTAGGTTGAAAACATACCCAAATCAAGAACTGGAGGTAGCAGGGAACTAACGACTCCATTTAGAACATTCTCAAATATGTCCACGGCCAAGAAGGCATAATGAACAAGGTGATCAATGAGTATCGCCAGAATACTACTATGCTAGTGCAAAAAACTCGAGAGCTACATCTAAAAGAAGCAGAAGAGTTTCGCCTCCAATTGGAAGATAACCACGAAGCATTTTTAGCCATGTGCAGTTCGAAGCTCAAAATGATCCAGCAGTCCAAGAAGGAGACGTTAGAACAGCAGAGCCAGAGCGTTCAAAATATGCAGACGAGTTTCGATGACCTAAACTCAGTGATGCGCAGAGCTGTCAAGGCCTTAAAAACCCTAGAGGGCTCATTGGGGGACTCAGGAAACGAAGGCCAGGTTGACATGGAGGACGTTAAGAGAGAGGTTTCGAACATCATTGACGAAGTAGAGTAGATGAATGGCAGGTGGTGGCAGGGTGCGTGCTGATTGACAGGGCTGATGGTGGCTTTTTCTAATAAAAGAGCCTAACAATAACTCAGATAAAGAACGCTATTTCATTTGAAATTTTCATGTCAACGAGATATGGCTTTAGTAGCTTCTAGCCGTCCAGTATTTCTCCAAGAGTATTAACACTTTCCTTCCACTTTTTAGTCTAAGCATTTCAATATTCAAAGCTTGTTGCTAATGGGCGAAGCTCTACCCTACTTAGGGAGGGTGTGGCAATTCTCACAAAGTGGGTCCTAGGCAAATGTATTCAAGGTATCAAACACTGACATTTGATTAATTGATCTTTGGCTTGAAAATACGACCTGATTGATGATTTAATCATTTCAACTTTCGCCAACACCAACTTTGAAAAAGGTTCGGCAACTTGCCAAACAAGCTAAATTTTCTTTGCAGCTATCGTGCTAAATAGATATTCATCGGAGCCCATCTAATCAAACTACCGAACAGCTCCATCAACGCCTTAACGCCTGCAAACCGAGCCGATTAATTTTTTGATCAAATCCACACCAGCAAAATTCGTCATGATCGCCTCCAAGACCACCATTTCGACTTTCGGAGCCTTGGGCTCCGCTGCTGCTTCCCGCCGAGCTGCATTGCAGGCTACAGCTGCGATACCTTGCAGAGTTGCCTCATCTTTCTCGACCTCGACTGTGCTGCTTGCGCTGCGCAACAATTCATCTGCCTTCCCTTCCACCCTCCCCTCCGCCGCTAGACCGTCGCTTCAGGCGGCCATGCAGACACGCAACCTCAGCCTCACGCCCCCCACCCACAGCACCGGTTTCGCAGCACCGTCATCTACATCTAGCGCTGGCGGCAATATAGTTGGCAAAGGTCAAGCTGCCTCAGGCACTGTCCTTAACTGGAACACCTTCTTCAAACTTCGCAAAGCCCGCCGTCGGTGGCAGCTGCTTTTCAGCGCAGTGGGCTTCACTGGATGCGGGATGACAGGAGCAGTGATGCTAGCGAATGGCGTGGGCGGCGAGTTGCTTACACAGGTCCCTCTAGATCCCATGATCACCATGGGCCTGGTCACAACCTCTGCTGCGTCGCTGGGCTGGCTGATGGGCCCTAGTGTAGGCTCACGAGTATTTTACTGGCTGAATCGCCAGGTTACTCCTCAGTTCATGCTAGTAAGTTGTTGGGAAATTTATATCAAAGTTCATTGGGCCTCGTACTAACATCCATTACAGAAAGAGAACAACTTCTTTGCTCGAATCAAGCGCAACCGCGTCGATCCTTCTTCTTCGTCAGCTGGCAACCCCGGTATGTACTACATATCTACATGTTCTTAACTCATTAAAACAGCAACTAACCGCACATTCCTATTAGTGCCCGATTTCTATGGAGAGAAGATATCAAGCGTGACTGGCTACCGCCACTGGCTAAAGGACCAGCGGGCTTTTAACAAAAAGCGTACCAGTTTTGTTTAAACTACACACACACACAGACAAGATAATCTCTTGTTGAAACTTGTACAATTTTTTGAAATGCTCAAGATTAATTATACATTGTAGTATCTATATGTGGTTGTACATCTGATCGTATATCTTGTAACGGTGGTTTCAACGGCATACTTCAGTTTAGCACGTGTGCTTGTAGTTTTTTGGAATTATATTCATGACATCAAATGGCAACCTTACAGAAATGGTATGTCCGGGTTAATCTCCCGTTTCCAACCTTTCATTCCGCCCTCAACATCTACAATCTTCCGCCGGCCATTGTTTCCATATCCCGCCTCTTTCAGTCGCTGAACAGCAACCTGCGAGTCTTCTCCTTGGCGGCAAATGACATAAATTGGAGCGTCAGGGGGCATATCCCGACACAGAATCTCTAATGCACCCTCTGGTTCCCGTGTTGCGGAGATGGCAGATAACGGAACGTTTACAGCGTTCTCAAGAGACCCAACACTGAAGTGCTCCTTGCCCCGAACATCCAGGAGCAAATGATTCTCAGCAAACTGCGCTTTTCTATAATCCGTGACAGTAACACGCTCTTCGGGCTTAAGAAGTCGAATAGGTAGTGTAGTGCCGCAGAATTGGACATAATCAAGTGACCCGTCTCGGAGGCTTTTCTGTGACAATGTAGATTCCGAGCTACAAGCGAAGCAGTTTGGTCGTCTGCTAGTCATTTTGATAGAACGAAAGGGAGATGGCGAGTTTGCCGTAAATAGCAACATACTTGGTCTCCCGTGATCTCTAGTATCGTGTGACTGGGAGCTCAATCCACCGCTAGTAATGATCTTGAGGGCCTCCAAAGCCTGAAGAACGCCCATAGTCCCAACAACCGGGCCCAGAATACCGCCATCACCACAGCTGACAATAGCCTCTGGGGGCGATGGCTTGGGAAATACGCAACGGTAGCAGGGACCTCCGCTCAGTGAGCCCTGTGGCTCCGGTGGGTAGTTCATCACCATCAACTGGCCACTGAGCTTTAGGGCTGAGGCAAAAATCAGTGGCTTTTGGAGAAGAACACAGACATCAGAAACAAGATATCTTGATGTCGGATGGTCCGTACAGTCGAGCACAATATCATATTGGCTAATAATACCGACGGCATTATCGGCTGTGAGATGTTGAATGTGTGGGCGGTATATGATATGGGGGTTGAGACTGAAAAATGTCAGCCTGTGCTGTACGTTAAATTAATGCACAATAGGGCGCTGCCTACCTAGTCAAATATTGAATGGCACTCTCAACCTTAGTCATCCCAACACGTGATGTGGAATGGGCGATCTGACGGTGCAAATTGGAAGCTTCAACAGTATCGCCGTCAACAAAGCCCATAATTCCAACTCCTGCCCCAGCAAGGTACGCTGAGGCAGGACATCCCAAGCCTCCAACCCCAACTATCAGTACCCTAGAGTTTTTCAAGAATAGCTGGCCTGTGTGATCCAATTAGTCCTGGTGCAATAAATATATTGGGCTAAAGAAATTTCGATGCTAACCTTGCACACCAACATTCGGCACAATTATCTGGCGGCCGTAGCGTTCATATTCACGAGCCTCCAAAGGCCATGATCTCGAGTTGGAGGCTTTCTCAAATGTCAATTCAGCTTCGGCCCTAGCAATGTCTTTTCTCAACGACGCAGCTCTAGCCTCGACTTCAAGGAGTTCCGAATTGAGGTGCCGCAGTTCTTCCTCCTTAGACTCCATAGCTTGAGACTGCATTAAGGCGCCTTTAGAGGTTCTCTATACAAAAATTCTTCGTTTCACAGGATCGGGTACATTTGTTGTTGAGTCTAGTTGGTGAACCCCAATGTCGCACAGGGCAGTTGATAGCAGCTAGGCTGGGATCCCATTTAGATAAGATAAGATAATGATTGCTAGGACTCTAGAAATTTTGTCCGCCCCACCACCGTCATAGGCTGAGGACAGAGAGGTCGAATCTATTTCCGTACCATCAACAGCACATTTAGATTTATTTAAAAAATGGTATTGCGCTTTTTGAACACCCGTTTTTTTAGATCGTCTCCCTTAAGCTAACAGCTAACTTTCTCTATCTCAGGCGCCTACTGTTCCAAAGCTCTCCATTGGTGAACACCGCATGGCCCGCCTCCGCGGCGACATCCACCCCCATGCCCCATACAAAGTACACCGCGAAGAAACAACCGTCAGCGACTCTTTTGCATCATCCAAAAAGGACAAGCGAGTGATCAAGAAAAGCGCATTTGTCTCACGTATCGCCAAAGCCAACGCCAAGCCATCGCGCAACACGACACGTCGCGCCAACAAGAAGCTCAAGACCACGCTGACTAGCCTAGCTGATGCGCTGCCTAATCTCACCGGCGATGCCGAAATGGATGATGCTGCTGCCGCTGCTGCTGGCAAAATTAGACATAAGAGCTTGAAGAGCAGACCTGGCGCGCTAAAGCGCAAAGAGGTTGTAGTTAAATCAGAAATGAGCCGCTTCGGCGCCAACATGGCGCAGCTAGCGACCGTTTCTGAGGCTGCGCCGAAAATAAATACTCCTGCGCCAGCAAAGCTTAGCAGAAAGCAGCAAAAGCTCCAGAGTCATCAGCAGTCTCAAGCGCCGGCACCGGTTCCGGTGCCCCAGATGGAAACATCTACCACAAATAGGTGGGCGGCTTTGAGAGGGTTTATCTCGGCCACAATGGAGCAGAACCCGGCGTTTGTCAACAAGTCTTGAGATCATCGTCATCATGTGGACTCGGAGATTTGTAAGAACAGAATGAATGTCTATCGTCCTACGCCAGCCGGTTTGCTATCATGCGATATAAGAGCGGGCGCTCGGTAGGATTTAATGCCCCAAAATGTGCAACATCAAACTAGCATGAGAACTGTCCATGTGGATCTTAGGTGCTAAGCAAAATAACTCTACGTCATTAAGCACTAGAAAGAAAGACATGGCTAGTGGGAAGCCTGTGTAGAAGAAACAACCACTGCAAATTTCGGGCTTCGATACACTATCCTATGCTTAAATATACTCAAACGGATAGTAAACTACATTTCGATTCAAGAACAATCCTCAAAGCATACGTCATGTCTTTATTTTGAAAATGGTCTTTCTGCGTAGTACCGTATATAATCATAGCCAGTGGAAGGACAATGCGTTACAATGAAGGGAAACAAACGAAGATAAATTTGTAGTTAGCATCATCGCCAACAAGCAAGCTCTTTGCATAACTTGTTTTGGAGAAAGTTGGATGATAGGACCGTTGCTCGTCCATGTCTATCCGCGCGACTTAACCTATAGTATGTTATTGGCCCCAGTCATCCGTCCATGGTGTGACTGGAACAGAAGGCGTGGTAACAGCTTCGCGGAAGTTTGCTTTTTGTGCAATCCTCTCTTTTGGTCTTGGGATAAAAAGGTTCAAGTAGAAATAATGCGGAAATGGAGAGATGGGGGGGGGGGACATGAAACGAAATACGCAGGTAATGAGAGCAGAGAATGCAGCAGATCATCACTGTGAAGTACGTCATAGACTGCTGGGTCGGATCCAGGACTTGACGACCTTTTTATTCTTCACAACATGGGCCGGGCGGATATGAAAGCTCTACTCGATCCGTGGCGGGGTCTTGGAAGAATAAGGCGAAGAACTCCGACTAAGCCTATGAGTGGATGTTAATATTTAATCAAGATCCCACTTTGACCAGCAGCTGAAGATAAATAGGCCAAAACTGCAAATGAAGGAGGGAGAAAAAAAGGAAGGGAAAAGAAAAAGCAATAATCGACGACATGACGCGAAGAGATGACAACTTACGATCTGCGACGTTCGCCCTCCTTCCGCAACTGTTCTATTATGTTCAGCATTTCTTTGCGTGCCCCACGCGAGTCCACCATTTTGTTAGCAAGGCTCATGGATACCTGCTCTCGTGCGCCGACACATAACAGTCTCTTGACCAGAAGATGGCGCATCAAAATGCATACAAAAACACCACAATCACTTCCATTCTCTTGCTGGGGAGTATCATCAAGGTGCATAAACGTTAATGGTATCCGTAGCAAGCGGCCAAAAATCTGCGTAGCGTTCTTGGCTTCACAGTAATTGGAACGGCCAAGAGAGTCGTAGTGGAAGGCAACGCGATCTAGTAATGACACGACTAGCAAAGACCAATGGGAGCCTCCTTCTGCAACGCTGACATTACGATTATCGTTGATCGGAAGGAAGATGTGCGAGATGTGTCTAAAATCGGGAAGAGCAGACTTGACGCTCTTTAGGTCAGGGTCCTTCATCATGAGAAAGGTCATGCTGGGTCGTAGTAGGATGACTCGGGCTTTGGGATACTTGGGGAGCACCTCACGCTCCAGATACTCCTCCCAAAAAGCGATGTTCTGACAGCAGTGTTAACAGGGAGCTACAGCTAGCACCGAATTTGACAAGGGTTATACGAACGTACGTTGTCTGTGAGCCAGTCATTGCGAAGAGCCTTGAGATCCTCATAAGTTACTTGAGCAGTGAGTGTTAGTACTTTCAAGAAAAACATCGGCATGACGGGGAGGGAAATCGGACAACGGATCAAAGGCGGCAGTCGACGTACAGAGGATATCATGATCTAAGGCGACATACTTGTTAGCAAGAAGCGACATGTTGGCCGACGTGAGCCCCAACTGCAAATGAGAGCAGATCTTCAACTTACAGGACAAATACGGCTGATGTGGGGACATCTTCTCGGTGGATTACAAGTCAGTAAATCATATTCTGCAAAATAAGGGGTAGCAGCAAGGAGAAGCAAGAAGGGAAATTATGAGTCGAGATAGATTGATTCATTGCATAGAATTTTCTCCCCAATGACGTTGATTGACGGAACCCACGTCACGGTTTAAGCCTAGCGAAATGTGACGAAGCTGAGCCCGAGCCCGAGCTGGGACAGGCTTAAAAATAGCGAAAAATTGGTGTGAAGTCCACCGGAGTTGTCAACCAGCAGAGCAAAGGGAAAACAAGACGATACAATGAAGGGGTAACGAGCCGAAAGCACTGCGCTCCCCGACCCCACAGCCACGGTAATTCTTGGATGGACAAAATGGAGACGGCATGCACATCAAAATGCATGCAGCGGGCCACGGCAACGCGGCATTTCGGCATGAATTTTTCTCTTCTTTTTTTTTTGTTTTTTTTTTCAGGGCGGCAATTGCTTAGGTGATGTGCAACAAAAGAATGGAGAGCCTCACAGTTTCGCCAAAATGGCGGGCAATCTTGGATCTCAACGTCATTTCGGGTCGGCGGTAGATATCTTGGGGCGTCTTGCGGCGTATGTCTAGATCGGTTGAGACGAGGTTAAAGGCGCAAAAAGAACAAAAAAAATGATGATGGCAATAGAAAAAAATCGCAAGAATCCACAAAAATTAGAAAAAAGGAAGCGGATCAGTGCGTCAACGGGATGGAGCTGGTAGAAATTATCGAACGTTGGATGAATTTAATGTTAAAGGCAGAAAAGAAGCGAGGCAAAGGAGGGGAACAAAAAGAAGGCAAAAGGCAATTGAAACAAACAAAAGGTGTAAAAATAGTTCTCAATAGAGAAAAGGCTGAAACAAAGACAAATGCAACAACTTTAAGGCGAGGCCAAGGCGTTCAAGTGACGGGCAAAAATAAACCAGCAGCAAGCAGAACAAGCAACACAACCTTGGAGGGTAGAGAAAAAGGAGGAAGAAAAAGAAGGGAGGGAAAAGCAGAGATTGGGGATAGAAAAGAAAAAGGGCGAGAGCGACGCCGCGAATCGATTCGCTGGCGTCTGGAGGCGGACGGACAAGGCAACAACCTAGTTGGAGCTTTGGGGAGCCTGTGGAAGCCTCAACCTCCATCTGAGACAAACAAGAAGTCTGCCTGGGGCTTGGTCTGGTGGGGTGGCAGTTCGTGATTGGTTGTTGGAAGGGGAAGGGGAAGGGGTCGAGCTTAGAGGGCTTCCCATTTCCGAAGAAGGTTATTGCTAAAACTGGCAAGCCGCTCATGATGGGCAAGCACGTAATAAACAGGCGCCTCCTGCTAGTCTTGGGCTCAACCCTGGAAATTCTTAATGTCTACAGGTTGCAACTGCAGCCAAGGGGAATAAACCGTTTGTAGGGCAAACAAAAAGGAGTTTTTTCTTTGATTGCCAACATAAAAATTCACCGATAAAACAACCAATAGTGAAAAACATTATGGCTTCTGGTACAGCCTATCAGGGTTCGGTGATAAATTGACACTGGCTGCCTATTTTTATCCCTTCAAACAAGAAGGCCTGAAGTAACGCTAGGAGAAATGACGTGGACTTAGGGTTACAGGTTTCATGTTGGCCAGCACTCATAAGCATCGTATGACATAGCGTGTTACAAGAGTGGTTAGTTCCTCGCTTGAAGGCTATCTCTGAGAGCCTTCAAGCGAAAAAAAAAAGGAGAACTTGTTCTTTCTGTAAAGAGTACTTCCTGCTGAAAATCAGCCCTCGTTCTACAGAGTCCTACCCATGCTGCGGATTTAAGTCTGGCTTACTTTGTTCTCCAACTACGGCTCTGAATTACATGTACTACAGCAGTTAATGTCATTCCTTGAAGGCGTCCCCTTTATCTCTCTATGATTGTGGCTATGGCTATGTCTATAGTTTATGGCTCTGCGACCCTTGCATGGCCGGCTGGTATCACACTCCGCTTTTCCCTGCCTCGCAACCCATCTTTGGCTGGCCGTTGACTTGCGCTCGCTGCGTACAGGTCATCTAGGGACTTACATAATACATTGGTAAATCAGCTCGGATCTAGGACACATGCACACTCCTGTCTAGCGAGTAGTTCACATTCCTCAACGGTTCCGCTAGTGGGCTGTAACCTGATACAGCATACAATACCAAGAAGTTAGAGTCTGGAGAAAACATCTCAACCTTAACGTCTCAAATATGTCTTGGCTTAATGTTCACTGACCCATCTAGACTGCACTGCGGGAAAGAACAGCAGAACTTTCCACGCTTCGGAACTCCCCCCCCCCCCCCTCCCTGTATTTTCTTTTCGTACTTTCTCCAGCTTTCTAGTGCGACCACCTACCTGCCCGAAGGGCATTAACGTTGTATGGCAGGCGAGGTTTCATCTGAAATTAGCATCAGGGATTCAGGGTCCGAGGCTCGGAAACCAGCGAGGAAGCAGCTAGAACTTGCGCAGAACCAAGAAAGCGCTCTTTGCTGCACAGAATACTGATATTATAGCCTGGAAAAGCCCGCTAGAGCCGGTTGCCCTAGAGTTTATTGAGCATGTTAAGCTATGATTCTTGAGATCCCATGAAGGCTGAACGCAGGGAGTCCCTGTCATTTAATCTGGAGTTAACGCGCAAGGCGGTCCTGCTTCTTGGCTTTATTCTTTCTCGACTTAGGGTAGTAGCTCGGAGGCTTGAATCACCATGGTCCAGGGCAAGGGGAAAGGAGAGGGGAAACACGAGACAAGCCGCCTGGCCGCTTGAAAAGGTAATGGCTATATTATATATAGGTCGTAGCCTTCCCGGATCTGCACCCTTTCGACCACCAAGATCTTCCATCTCATCTTCGGGTTCCATCGAGTCGTGTTGTGATTTTCACCGTTCATTCTCTTCATTGTTTTTTTTGCTGCTTCAGTGCCAGTTGATCTGCCTGTTGCTCTAGTCGTTCTTTAACATACCGTATTGGTACATTCATTCTCTCGTTATACGTATATATACTTGCTGCTGAAAAGCAACACCTCGGTCGTTACTGTCTCTTCCTCACGATCTCACTACCTCACGAGTGGTGTCCCGTTGTTTATACTTGCACACTCGTATCTTCAAGATGTTCTTCGCCAAGTTTGTCTCCGCTCTGGTCTGCGGTCTGGCCCCCGTCCAGGCTGCCCTTACCTACCGTGGTGTTGACTGGTCCTCTGTGCCCGTCGAGGAGGCTAATGGCCTCAAGTACAAGAGTGCCAATGGTGCCGTGTCTAGCATGGAGGATATCTTGGTTGACAGTGGTGTCAACATTGTCCGCCAGCGCTTGTGGGTTAACCCCAAGGACGGGAACTACAACCTGGACTTTAACCTTAAGCTGGCCAAGCGTGCCCAGAATGCCGGTATGAAGCTGTTCCTGGACTTCCACTACTCCGATACCTGGGCCGACCCCCTCAATCAGGGAATCCCATCTGGTTGGCCCACTGCCATTGACGACCTCGCTTGGGCTTTGTACAACTATACCCTGGAGGTGTCTAATGAATTCCATGCCAACGGCATCACTCCTGAAATCATCTCTATCGGCAATGAGATCACTGGCGGCATGCTTTTCCCAACCGGAAGCATGGAGTCTGAACCCTATAACCTTGCGCGCCTGCTAAAATCTGCCTCGTCTGGCATTCGAAGCTCTAAACTGGGTACCGCTCCTAAGATTGCTATCCACTTGGACAACGGCTGGAAGTGGGAAACTCAGAAGTGGTGGTACGACACCGTCCTTAAGCAGGGCCCTCTGTCTCTGAGTGACTTTGATATCATTGGTGTTTCTTACTACCCTTTCTACAACTCCGAAGCTACTATGGCCAACCTGAAGTCTTCTTTGAACAACCTGTCTTCTACTTACAAAAAGGGCCTCATTATTGCCGAGACTGACTGGCCCACCTCCTGCCCCAACCCCAAGTTCAAGTTCCCCGCCGACACCTCTTCTATCCCCATTTCCGTCGATGGTCAGACTACCTGGATGAAGGAGGTTTCTGCTATTATTGCCGGTGTTAGCAATGGTCTTGGTATCTTCTACTGGGAGCCTTCGTGGGTCAACAATGCTAACCTGGGCTCATCTTGCGAGTACAACTGCATGTTCGCCCGTGACGGTACTGCCATGTCTAGTTTGGCCGTCTTCAACTCTATCTAAAATGGAGGCATCATGCGAAATGTTGATTTCATAATCTAAATTTCGTAAAGTGTGATGGTTGCTTAGTAGGAGCTTCGTCACATGCAGCTTTATCCATTTCCTTCAATTCTTATACATATTTTTGACGTCAATATATTTAAATATTTAGCAACGGCCTTGAAATTTGCAAACGAACAACAAGTAGTACATGAGGAACACGATAATGTGCTTTGTATTAGGTGCAGTCTTTATTACAAGCTGAGTAGAGATATATACACTTCTCCTTGGGCCCAGCTCACATCCTGAAACGCATGGACAAAGAGCCAGTAACCCCCCACCAGCGAGTGGCTTGCATAAAAAAGTTGACATCGCTTCATGCTGAGGCGGTGCGCTGTGATGTGACAAGACTGGGACTCGAACCCAGGCGGATTTCTCCATCAGGAAACTAGCGTTAAGGAACGACCTTAACCTGACGCCATAACCAACTCGGCCATCTTGCCTGGACATCCGGTGATGATGGCGATGAAAAACCTATTTGTACTCTCGGAACTATCTCGGACCCCATTTTTGCCGGGGCCAAAACCCCGTGCTGATAGCCGTTGGCCTTCTGGAGTAGATATACAAAGGCCTCACTAGGGTCGAACTTGGCTATATTCTGGCTGCCAGGTCTGGCCATGGCGACTGTGACGATTACCACGCCAGATGCAAGCACGACGTCACACCGGGCTGCAAGCTCTGTGGGAGAGAGAAAGATCGAGCTCACTGGTGGACATGCAAGGCGTTGAAAAGACCGTGGACTAAAAGATTTGCAGACAAGTTACTGAGTAAAACGAAAGCAACGAGTTTCGTGGCTTCGGCATTACGTCGGAATCTTGAGGAACTACGGCCTAAGTTGGAAAAGACGCCTGTCCTGGAGTGTCACACTGGAGGGGAAGGAGAGGATGGAGAAGAGGTGCGGTTACGAGAGGAGGAGGAGGAGGAGAGAGCCGAGGAGACGGACGAGGAGACGCGGAGGGAGGAGGAAGAGAGATGGGCGGAGTTTTTCGTGGCGAGAGAAGCAGGGGAGGGGGGCCTAATCATCATGGACGTGGATGAGATGGATGATGACGGTGAGAGTGAGAACGAGAGGGACGGGGATACCGGGGAAGGAGGAGCCATGGGAGGAGAGGAGATGGAGGTGGATGAGTGAGGCGTTGATAAAATATTTCCATTGAGGGGGATTGGGAGATGTCGCGTTTGGATCCAAAGTGATCCTGTTCCCATCGCCGGATTGGACCAAAAACTGCACATGAACATTCAGGAGATCGGAAGGACAAGACCAGTGTACTCCGCCAGGACTACATGTACGATCCTCAAGCCGACAGCCGCTGGCCTTCCGTATTCGACACACCATATTCTCTTGTCTCCGTTCAAGCAGGCCAAAAACACCGGGCCACTCCCGGAATCCTGCGAGTACGCCTTCGGGCTCTGCTGTTTATAGATCCTCCTGGTGTTCTTCACCTGGCCCTTTGTATGGTCGTGGGGGACCCTCTACATTCATGCAGTCTCGCAACTGCTGACCGCCCAAAGGTGGTCTTGGGTGACGACATCACCTAGGACTTCATTTGTCCGGAACGCCGTCGTATTGATAGTTCGCTCTGTTCAGGTAGACGTTAAAAAATACAACAACAACAACAACAACAATTCTGGAGTAGATAGTATTCATGTTTGTGGCCGCAGGCCAAAATGACTAGGCAGCCAATCCTGGAACCCCTTGCGGGTACGCCCTCGGGCGATGCCGAGTTGAGGAACTTTCCTGTGTTTACACCGGGCCCACGACGGTCAAGGGAGGTTTCCGAAGCTCATGCACACCCGCAACCGCTGACCACCCAAGAACGGCCCCGGATGACGACATCATCCCCAGCTGCTCTTGTCCGGAATATGCCGTCGTAGTAATGGGCAGAATCAATCAGGTAGACGTTAAATAGTACAAACAAACAAACAAACAAAGGGGCCCCATTTTGGGAGTCCGGAGCTCTGGAGAGGCTCGAGTTTTCTGGCGTCTGTTTTATGTACCTCCAACACCCGTATCTATGTGGTCCTGGGCTATGACAGCGCCATATCGATAGGGATATATACATGAAGACACTCCTCTGTTGGTAGGTTTGCTCGCCCAGCTCCGAAGCAAGGACTACAAGAAGCAAAAGGAAATGTAGAAACTGTAGTGCGGGCAGGAGATCTAATATGCGTTCAACCCAACCTGCCCTCTTGGCCGTAGCCTATTGTCCTGTGTTTGTCTTCAACGCTTTCTCAAGTGCGATTCTGCCCTTTGTTGTCCTCAATAACCTGGTGGCAAAGTTTTTCGTCTACGGTTTTTTCTTCTCTCTGTATGCCTACGCGTGCGTCTCTTTCCTGTCCTCGTCGTTGGTGGGGCATTGCAAGAGAGCCTAGTGGTGCTGGAACCGTTGATGGTACTTCTTGAAATCACCATGTCCCGATACTGCCGCTAATATAGTCCCTATGATTTTCCTGGACATCTGATGGTTTGAGGATAAAAATTCTATTTATACTCTTGGGACTGTCTGTTACGCCGGTAAATGATCCCCATAAACGTTAAATAAATTCAAGCTCAAGTTATGCCGGTAACGCTGCTGTAGGGGTTTCTCCATCCTCCCTGATTTCCCTATGTTCCTTTGCTTCTATGGCGTTCGCTATGCCGCTGAAGGGTATGTCATGGTGGGTATTAGACTGGACTTCACCACTAGCACCATTTTGTTGACTGGAGTGCTGTGCTTACATCATTTGAGAATGTTGAGGTTGTACGTGAGTCTCTCAATCTTGCTAGCTACGTGATTTAAGTGTATAGTGAAGTTGAGTTTCTTGTCGAAGTAGACTCTGAGCCGCTTGAGCGCGCCGTGCGCCGGAGTGGCTCTTATCGTTGGTATGTCAGGGACTTCTAAATATGGGTTCTGAGTGACCAAACCTTTGCTAGTCCAGTGCAAGAGGCCTGTTTTCTTATGGTCCAATGCTAGGCCGTTGACATAGCACCATTGCGGTCATTTCCATGGCCTTGGGCAGGCCCTCCAGATTCTGGCTCAAAGCTTTGACTTCCACGATCCATCGTCCATCGTCCATCGTCCATCGTCTATATACCCTCTTGGATTTTGTTGCCATAGCCGATACAGAAACATCATGCAGAGCATATACAGTATGGGAGACACTGGCGAGCCCCACGGCAAACTACCCGAGATTGGGCTAGGCAGTTCCATGCTTCCGTCTAGAAAAACCTGAGCCGTTCTAGCGTCAGGGGTAGTCAGTTCTTCTGGAAGATATCTTTCGCCATCGCTTCGATTGACAGCCTTCTCCTATCACCTCCATCGCTTTTGCCGGAGTGGGAAGGAGTGAGATCAACCTATGTGACGACAGATCTGACTTGTCCCTCTTGCCGTTCTTTGGGATTACAATGAGTCTCGCATCTTTGGAGCAAGACGGGCGGTGTCCTAACACCATGCAGATATTGAAGAAGTCAGTAATGAGTAAACCCATTTCTGCCTAGCACCATGTCAGGATCTTGTTCTGAATGCCGTCATTGCCTGGTGCCGTGTTCCTGAGAATATTGCGTCTCTTACCCCTTGCGCGATTTCTCCTCGGCCATTGTACGTCCTGGAGCCTGTTGCCTAAGAGGTAGCCTGGACCTCTGGAATTCACGACGTAAGATAGTAAATATAAAGGACTGGAAAAAACAACAAACAAAATAAATTCAAGTTCAAACAAAGAAACAAAACCGCCTCCCATCAGCCTAGCTGGAGCGCAAAGGTGAAAGAGAAACCAGCTACATATAGAGCACGAAGAGTAGTGGAAAGAGCACGAAGTTCATCACTCAATTGAAAGTATCCCTTCTACGTGTCCAACTACAAGGGCCTCACTGGGATAGAACTGGGACATAGCCTGGCAGCTAGGGCGGGCCACCTTCAATCACAGGTATCCATGCGGGGGCATCCGCTGCACTAGTCGAAAGAGCGAGGCCACTGGTGGATGCGCAAGACTCTGCGGAGACGGTGGAGTCGAAGGTTTGTAGATAAGCTACTAAAAAACGCAGCCTGTGGTTGCACATGAGGCCCCTTCTGCTGGGAAAATGAAAACAAGCGTGGAAGGAGATGTCGAAGGGGTTCGAGAAGAGGTTTTGGAGGCCCCTTTCTTCTAAACGACCAGGGACCAATTAAAACTGCAGCAACCGCTTCGCCGAGCAGAGAACAAATTCGACGTACTCCGTCAGGGCTAGTAGCTATTCGCCTCGTAGACTCGACTACTGTGCAGGCAATTCTAGAGCCTTAACCAGCAGGGGAGCTCTTGGGCAATGTCCCCTGGCCGCAAAACCGGACTCAAAAAAAGCTAGGGATCCCTAAGGTCGACGCTCACCTGCAACATCTGACTGCCCGAAAATAGCATCCGAAGATGACATCATCCAAGATACTTCCACCTAGAACATGCTGCCTGCTTTACTGCTGTGGACAACTATTAGATTGGCGCCGAATAGAACAAACAAAAAGTATATAGAGACAAGCGGATCAGCATATCATGACTGCATCAGATTTGCAGGAGCGCAAATATGAAGGAGAGGTTGCTGTGGATAACGGTAGAAAGAGCAAAAATGATGCCGCTACTCGGAATCGGTTTCCCTACTAAGAGCCCCTTGTGGTTAGGACGTGATTTTGCAAGATCGGAAGGAGATATTCGGAATCTATGCCGACTTGCAACTATTAAGCACTCGGGGCTTGCTGTCGTACAGTCGTAAAATAACAACAGGTGGATGTTGAACAACATAATATAGACCCCAGAGACCCGCCTGGTAGCAGTTCCTACACGCCTTAAACCTAGCCAATCTCAAGTTGCCGAGATTCAGCATACATCCAAAGCCGGCTATACTAGCCACTAGGGCATATTTTTGGATAACAAGTGAACAAGGGTTCCCTTCATATGTGTCAACTCTTTGCGCAGCTTGGAGGGCCTTGGACTCCAATCAGACCGTTCCGACCGAAGCTCGAGCCATAGCATCTTAAGTTGGCATTCGTTCAACAAGCCCCTAGAGGAGTTTATGGGGAAAATGCTAGGGTCCTTGAGGGGAATCCCCATCGAGTCATCAAGGCGCTCTACGACATTGGCGACAAGTTGAGCAAATATAACTCCTTGCATGAGATGATCTTGGAAGGAAATGATGCCGCATCGCTCAGTAGGCACGGTATACAAAGAGCGGAAACCGGCATTTGCTAGCGTGTAGTTGATGTGGGTCACAATAGTTTCGAGAAAGAAGAGGCCTTGTGAGTAGCAACTTATTATGGCCAAGGACGTTGGGGTGTCAAGTACTTTTGGCATGGTGGCAGCAGTCTCGCTCGACGAAGACGAGGCTTCCTGTATTACACGCTGAACACTTTCCAAAACTGGCGAGGGAACGGGCATTTTGATGCAGGGTGGGCGAGGAACGGGTGGCTTCATGCGAGCCGACTGGGGCTGTGGATCGCTGGATTGATCATCTTCTGTGATGCTAGATATACTATTTCGTAGGTTGATCAAGATACGAAGTAGTTCCTGGATGTTTAATATTCCCCTCTTGATCATGCTTATGCCGTTTATAGCAAGAGGGGATTCAACTGAAATTAAAAGATCAATGTTCATAGCCTCACTGTGCTTTCTGATAAGATATAAACACTGTTGGAAGCTTGTGTTTATCGCCGAGAGATTATCCAAGAAGTCTAGAGGGTTGTTTTTCTTGGGAAAAATTGATCTTGGAATTGGAACCATTGCGGTGGGCCCAGCCATTAATGGGTTGGGTGGATAGTCTCTAGAATTGCTGTTGTTGAATGATTGGTGGAAGGGCGTTGGAAATGGAAAGAAAAAGGATTGTGGCCCAGAGTTGGGGCTACGGGTCCGAGGGTGAGCTTTAGATAGACTTTGGTAATGCTGTTGAGTGTATAGGTACTGGTAGTGTGTCTGGTGCATTTGATGGCCTTCGTCTAATTCTTGCTGCTGCTGCTGCTGCTGCTGCTGCTGCTCCTGCTGCGGTTGCTGCTTTGGTTGCTGCTCTGGCTGCTGCCGTTGGAAAGCTTGTGCGTTTTGGTACACACTTGTATCCAATGGCCATGCAGTATCAATGCTTTCATCAAAGGCAAGCATTTCTGCAACGAGGTTGAAATCGTTCGATATATTTGTGGTGGACTGCTGGTTGTCTGCATGGCTTATGTCGAGTAGGGTGGCGGCATTTTCTGGTAGCTGGTTGGCAGAAGTGCCTGGAAAGCGGCTGTTCTGCTCATCAAAGCTCTGGAAACGACTGTCGATGTTGCCTGAAGTTGCGTTGAAAGAATCCGGGCAGATACTAGATTGTTCGGCTTTAGTGAGCGAGGCGCCGGAGGACCGGGCAGGGCCGGTCATTGCACCTGAGTGTGACACTTTAAAGCTGCGCGCTGGCCGTGTAGTCAGCTCGACTGTATAGGGTTCCGGAGTGGAATTTTTGCTACTAGGAGCATTGCTGGTGCTTGTGCTGTTGAAACCTGAATCTGAAATATGTGTCGATGATGCATTTTGCCAAAGGTGGGCAGATGACAGGGACGGCGAGTCTTCCATCGACGACTTGGCAGCATTGAGAATACCAGAAGCCGCGGACTGGGCAGTGGCAGCTACATTGGTAGAAGAGCTGGCAGAGGACGAAGAAGCGGCAGCGGCGGCGGCAGCGGCAACATCTGACCGGGAAGGACGACCAATCTTGCGTTGACGACCCTCTACGCACTCAAAGCCTAGCCGCGCACAGCGCTGACATCGCGGCTGATTAGCCGCGTTTTGCCTAGAGCATTTTAATTTTTGGCGACGGCATCGTTCGCATGCCGACCGCCGTTGGTTTGGATGGGGGGCGGTTGGGGGCGGATCTCGGTCATCTACTGTATCACTCATTGCCGAATAAAAAAGGATGGAAAGCGGAGCGGAGAGGGAAATAGCGATGAAGACGTAGTGACAGCAGTGGTGTATACAAGTAGATGGAACCTTCCAGATCTCGATACTCAATCCCGAATAAGGAAAGAGGAGGATTTGAAATAAAAAAGATGACGGCCAGTACAAGCAACTCGTACAAGACACAGCAAAAGCAACCTTAATATGTACTGAACACCAAACGGCTAGTTCTTTCCCAGGCTGCAAGGTTTTGCATCGTTCTTGTATCTTTCTGAAGCGACTACATCTGCTGCTAGTAAGAGGAATGGGGCAAAGCAACAAATCAAAACAATAATGTGGCTTGCAAGGCCCTCTAGGCTCACCTCAACTTTGTTTGCCGCACCCCCTCTGGGTTGGATGCATAGAAACAAGACCGAAAGGGGGAGACAGGGCGCGGCTGCGGCAGAAGCGGGAAAAAAAGGAGGTATAGTGAAGTTGAGGTAGATGGGCATTTGGCGTAAGCAAAGCGCTCATTTTGCAGTGCCCATTACGGAGCCTGGGGCATCAATGGAGGTATGTGGCCCCGTAATTCGGAGGCTTTCCGGCCTCCCCCTTGTTCGAGTTGCCCCTAGCTCTGAAGGGGCCACTACGGCTATCATGTCTATGTGCCAAGAAACGGAAGCTTTTAGCTTTTAGTTACCTTTTTTTTACGTGCGGAAAAGTAGGATGGAAAGAATCCCAACGCCTGGATGCAGCTCTATTCCACATTCGACTTGATTGAGAAGCTCAGCCCAGGATGGCCATTTGGGCTATAGCCTACTTTCCGGGCTGACAACTTGATATACACTGGTGCCTAGGTATAAGTGGAGTGGGAGCACATAGTGAGGTAACGAGTGAGACCTTAGTGCGGGATCGGGTCTATTAGAAGTCCCGAAATTCGCCTGTATCCCTGAACTCGAATGCATTTACCAAGGGTCAAAACCCGTCTTACTAACTGCCGAACTGGCTTGACTCTCTGCGGCTGTTCCTTTGCGATGTATCTCGTGGTTGAAGCACAGGGGGGGGGGGGGGGCTCCAATTTCTTTTAAAATTTTCGCCCCTCTGAGACCTTTGCCGTGTGCCATGGAATCACGAGAATCATGGAAGCAAGAAGACGACAGATTCTAATGCAGTCTGGGAAAGCCCCTCCAGACTGTCCGGAGACACCCAAGGAATCATCTTGTGACCCCATACTATATAATCTACCATTTCGCGTCTGCTGGTACTTTGGGTTTCGGGTGTTCATCATCCTCCCCGCCTGAAAATTTGATTTGATTTGAGTGTATTTTACGTCTATTGGAACCACCAAGATCAAACGACGCCGGATTGGTTATCGAACAAAATTGACCCTCTGCAGGAGCATGTATGCTCTCAAGCAAGCTTGTTACTCGTCTTCCACCTGTAGTCAGAAACAAAAGAAACTCTCCAAATTCAGTCCTGGGCATGAAGGTGTGCTCCTTGAGTTGGAGTGGTGTTGTGGCGATGAGGAGTTGGCGATCGCGAAGGTTGTCGCGAAAAAAGGAGGTGAGTCGACGACGAGGTTATCCTCAAAGCTGGGCAAGTGCGGCCTCAAGGCTCCACGGCTCATTGTCAAGATCCATGACAAGGTCAAAGAAGAAGAAAAGAATGAAAAACGCTTATCGATGTCATGGGCGTCGTCCTCCAGCAGCCCGGAAGAAGGGAGGCACCAGACCTCAAAGGTACCCCCCACCCCCGGTTTCCCCTTTGTTGTTGTTGTTGTTGTTGTTGTTGTTGTTGTTGTTGTATTTAACGTCTACTCTAACTAGCGTATGCTGTCAATACGACGGCGTCCCAGACAAGTTGGGCCCTGAATGATGTCGTCGTCCAGGACCGCCCTTGGGTGGTCGGCAATTGCGAGAATACGTGAGCTTCGAAGATCTTTTATGACCAGACAAAGGGCCCGGTGTAGACACCAAAAGGTTCTTGGCTCAGTATGGCCCGAAGGCAAGCTCGCGAAGGTTCCAGGGTCGGCCTGGTATTTTTGGCCTGCGCGTCCAAACGTGGGAAACTATCTAGTAAAAGAGGCCAGCGACTATAGGCACGGGGTTCTGGCCCCGGCGTGGTTCGCTGGTCTCATCCTCCAGACCTCCAGACTGGCCGCCGCAGTTTTCTATCCCCCGGACGAGGGGAGCTGGGTCACGTTGGACCCACCTCGACATCTCCGTGTCCTCCCGGTGGTGTTTCTCTCCCAGAACCATCCCCTCCTCACTCCGATCCTCCAACCTCGTCCCCTTCACCTCCTCCTCCTCTCTCGTTCACTCAGTCTCCGTGACTCCCGGTTTCCCCGCCTAAAAAAAAAAAAAACGCCACTTGGTGCCCGCTAGCCGTCCCCTGATCGGGTTCTCCTCTCTCATTGGCTGAGTGGCGCAATGGTAGCGCGTTGTCTTCCGGTTGATACTCCAGCTTGGCAAAGGCTCAGGGTTCGAGTCCCTGCTTGGTCGCTTAAACAGTGTGATATCTGCGTCTGCCGCAGTTGCCCACCATTTTACACTCGTATCTTTTTCTTCTAAACGGCTGCCTAGCATTACGAGCCTGTGTGTGATCCGCATTTATTCATCTATTTATTTATTTTTTGAACTCTGCGATGAATTTTCCATCTCATCTTTGTCCATTTCGAAGCTTATTATTTGCCCACAAGCCCATCCTCTAGAACTATCTGAGCCCTAAGCGAGCACGGCCCTCGCCGCCGCGTCTGCAGAGGCGGTAAATTGGCAGGATACCATCTCATCCTTTCACATTAAACGGCCCTGCTGGGCATGAATATGGAATACCTCCATTGACCCTGCCTGCTGGTAACTTGATAGTTCTAGGGGAGGCTCATATACACTCGTAAGGAGAACCTGTGCCCGTGGTAATTTGTTTGCTAGGGCAATCATTGAACGAATCAGATCGTTTGTCACCTGGGAAATATCATCTGACTGTACTTGGTCAATCCGGTCGATGATAATGTAGACATCGTCAGGAAGAGCTTCCACTAATCTTTCAAGGATTTCCCATAGTGCTGTGAAGCTCAAGGCAGCACGCTGAAATAGGTTAATCGTGAAAAATTCAGGTGTTTCATATGCAATGGTCGGCCTGAAATGGAGAAGCTGACAAATCAGATTTTTCAGTATCCGGGTGCTCGTAACAGGTAAGGGAAGACTTGGGAAATCGGAGCATAAAACGTAGAAACATGGAATATCTGAGAGTCGGAGCATTTTTATAGCGTCAATAGAGAACTGACTTACCAAGGGCTGCTGCTGGACGTCACTTGAACTTCCAATCCAGACAAGCGGCCCTTTGGGATGGTCTCTCCACCCCGACAAGGCCTTGAGGAATTCGTTGTTCTCCCAATGGTGACCCCCGGTGTGCGCCAATGATTCTTCAGGATTCCAGTACACCTCTATTGGATTTGCCATGAGAGCACTAATCAGATTTTGCGAATGCTGAACCATGGTGAAACGGCTGATCTCTGTGGTTATCCATGTTTGTAAGTATAGATGCCAGCACCCTCAAAATTGGGGGAGGGAAGGGAGCAGGAACCTACGGTTTGCCGTTTTCTCTAACGCCGTCACCCGCACATCTAGAGTTTCGAGTGTTGCCATTATGGATTGCGACATCTTGTCAGTCAAGTTCGCTTGTTTCTTACTTGATCGCGTGGAACCGTCGACATCCGAATTTTCTCTCAGGATCCTATACGTGGCGTGCTTAAATGCGGTAGATTTGGCTTCCATATTGTCCAGACAATCGGCGAGATTGTCTTGAAGTGACGATACAAGGGCAGAAAACAGCTTGCCTGTTCGTATATACCGAAACTGGAACAACAAAATCTCCGTAAAATCAACAAGATCGACAAACAGACGTGCGGCAGCCATCTTGCAGGTATTGTCGGGCTCCATTGAGGTGTACATATCAGGGTTTGGAAGCTTGGGACTCATGTCCTTTAATTTGTCTAGCAGTGCATCTTCACGCTCCCGCCTAGTAACGACAACCTAATTCAAGACGAGGACGTGTAAGCAATAGGGAACTTTTCGGTTGCTCGACGAAAGGGAGCATCTAGGGTTTTTGTACCCGAAATATGATCATCATCATGCCAATAACAATATTAGCTTCGGCGACTACGGGCACTAGAATCGTTGCCAGTGCGCTCATCTGATGAATAATTCCTAAGAAATCTGAACGGAATTCAAGAGACCGCTGCACTGAACGGTCGCTATGACGCTGTCTGTTTTTGTCCTTGTCTTCAGCAAGGCGATACAAACGTTCCTTGATGCCTTCAATGGTAGCCGGTGGGTTTAATAGCAGCTCTCGTTCTTCTGGGATCGTTCGAAGCTGGAGAATCTTCTTCTTGGTAGCTTTGCACGCTGTCTGCACCACATTGTAATAGCTATTCGGCAGTAAAAGATGTTTGATTGTCGTAGGAGGTTAGCTATAGACGAAGTTGGTGCACACGCACATACGCATGTACCGATGATACATGCATACCCCGCGGTTCAAATATTCGAGAGTCCTAACGCATCTTACCAGTAATCGGTAGTTTTAGAATACCATGGTATAAATAGCACGTCTGGGCCGTTAGGCTGTGTTACAAGTGGCTTGCGTGGACGCTCGTATGAGTGCTCCTGTGGAGCTCGTTTTCTAAACCGAAGTTCGTTCATTGCTGGGAATATAAAATGCTTTTGGAGAGTGTGGGTATGAATTTCTATCAAGAAGAATGTACATGTGTGGGTGTAACTGGCCAGGCCATCAGTAGAGTTTATATAGTAGCTTTGGAGACTTGGTGAGGGGAAGTTAAGGCTTCCCCGTCAAAAGTCAAAAGTGAGGTGTGAGATGTGAGATACCCCTTCACTCGGGCTACGTACCCTACGTACCCCGTAGAAAACAACTCAACAGATGGCAGCAGAAGCCCAATGTCTTTACCGACAGCAAACTAATCAGTGCCTAAAGATAAGCCATGTGGTGTGTGCCGCCTGCTTGAGGCCCATCACGCTGGATGAGAATATAGCCAATAACGTTGTAGCATCGCGTAAATAACCATCCAACCTATTGTTGTACAACTCGTCCAATGCATGAACACATCACCTTGGGCAGTTTTGTCCTAGTTGATACTTTCTATAAATTGTTTGCGACAGTCTGTAAGCAGCTCGGCAAACAAACGAATTACGATAGTACTCTCCCCCCCCAACAATACTTGTTTGCATCTGAGACAATTGCATAGCCATAGGGTTAATTTAAGGTTACACTGCAAGTGAATGAAGCCCCTCTTTCACCGAGGACTCACCGCCCAGGCTTTCACCGAGACTGAAAGAATGCTCCAGCAACAATATCAAGCTTTTTTTTACAGCTGAATTCTGCCATGTTTTTTTTTCTACCAATGGATCCTCCTCGTCCATTATAGGGGAAAACTAGGTTCCCACATTTGGCCAGGCTCACAACAAGCACGGCTGGCGAAAGCTCCACTGAACGCTGAATTTGGCTGGCAACAAGTTCTGAACACCTCTATTCACCTTCACGCTATTCCTTAACGTTCTGGCACGTCACCGCTTTGAGCATCACGAACCCTTATTTCCCTCCTGGCTCTTCTATCCCATCAATTTAATTCTTTTGCTGTTGCTCGTGTAAAACTGCCCACAATGTCGCTTGGTGGTCAAACTCCTACCATCATTGTTCTCAAGGAGGGTATGTTTTGCTACCCCGCCACATAGCTGCTGCTGCTGCTGCCCCCCCCCCCCCCCCCCCACCTACTCTC